>WBNM01021106.1:0-10002 GCA_013399055.1 Ramphastos sulfuratus
TGTTTTGGTTTGTTTTTTAATAAAGAAGGCACAGTTTCATTTAAAGATTTTTGATATACAGTGACATTTTAATTTTTATCTTACAAAAAATGGAATCATCAAATTGAAGTGAAATGAGATTCTTTACAGAAATTACTCTACTGGCAGTCATCGTGACTTTCTCCATTGAATATTCTTCACAGCTTTTAAAAAAAAAATTCATTTTTCTGTTTGTTAACATCTAGAATGTTAGATTGTGTCTTTGAAGTTACAGTAGATAAAATTAAGAGCTTTGAATATTAAGAGCAAATTCACCAGATCTGGTTTTGCCTCTGTGCTGTCTACACATCACAATAAAGGTGAGAATTCAAAAAGGACCTGGCAGGAACACATATCACATCTCCTTTCTCATTCCATGATTTGATGGAAATAGTATGAGAATCAGAATACAATTAGTTGAGTTGAGAGGAGATGGAGTGCTATGTACTTGGGGCTTCTCCTGCAGTCCAGGTGGGACTAGAGGGTACTCCTCGTTTCTGCAGTACAATTACAGTCTGAACATCCAGAAGCAAGGTAACAATCACAGTAAGTCCTGAGAACAAATGAACTGTGCAACTTTCAAGCTACCTTAGTTTACCTGGAATATCAAGCACTTGTGAAGTTGCAGTCACTGACATACATACTAGTTCAAGTCCCAATTGCTATGGTGAAGCCATGAAGAAGATGATAGTAGCTTCATTTCAGAGCTACTGTTACACAGGATAACTAAATTCAGACTAACCTTTGTTTGGTTCAACATGGTGTAAGTTGATTAACAGCTTCCAGCATTGATACATTATGAAATTTCTCTTCTATGATAATTTTTAATACAATGTATAGGATCCAGTCATCTTTTCTAATACAGAAAATTAAGTGGCTGAATATTCTTCAATGACGTCAAAGACCAAGAAAAATTTTAAATGTCTCATGACGCTTTAAATAATCCAAGATTTACATTATATGAGATACTTTAATGACAATTACAGAATTATTTCATGTATTAAAAGCAGCCACTGGTTTTATCACTGTTAATGTAGAAGATTGCATTTACTGCAGCCGGTTAGAATTCAAATTATGATCATCTGTGCTGAGTGATTAATTTGGAGTTAAACCAGAAGCCATACTTTGCTCAAAATAATAATGATTCTAAAACTATGTGTCCCAGATCACATGCCCTGTGTTTTGTCATTTTTGTTTAGGACTGACAATAACATTATGATGCTTTGACCTGAGAGAACGTTTATTTTTCTAGCAGTCTGAAAGAGGATGTGTAAGAAGTTTAGAAAGATACTTCGCTCAACCCCAGCTCCTACAGGGTTCCTGTAAGTGATACATGGTAAGAATGTTTCTATGAATATTTATAATTGCAGATTATTTGATATATAACAAAACTGTGGATTCTTTGATACACGCCTAACAAGTTTAACTACATAAATATGAAAATAGACTGTAATGAACATGTTTGGACAGGAAGAGTAATCTAAATCTCAGTAAATTTAAAATCCCTACAGAAAGCTGCTTTCCCAGAGCACATTTATAAGTAAAGAGGAAAAGCAAGCGTTGTAGCATGAATAATATATTCCTCTACACGAAGGGCTCAGCTTTTAAACTGCTATAGCTTGGTGCGTGCACAACATAGGGACTGAAAGCAGAACTCTAATAATTTTGTGTATTCTGCAGTGTTGCTAAATTTAGTCTCCAATCATTTAAGATTAATATGACATAAATTGTAATCAAACACCACAGAGGATCCAACTGAATATTCCTGACTTTGGTCAGCTTGAAGATATTCATTGTGGTAGCAATTTGTGTGTTCTTCTCTGGATCTGTTACAAATCTGTACTTGTCTTTAGGTAAGTAGTCTGGTGACATTCAGATAATCATCACAGCTTTGTCAAACTGAAGAGCTGAGATGCTTTTGCACTTTGTGCCTATATCAAAAATAATCTATCTGCTTGTCTTTTTCATCATGGCTTATGTTCTGATCTCCAAGAAAAAAATACACTGCACACTCATGAAGATGGAAATGCTTTCTGTAATACACTTTTTACTTATGTTAGGCCCATGTATCCGTGAAGCATGTTAAAACAGCATGTAGATTTATAGGATTTCTGAAATGCAAGCACTTGTGTTAGATGCCAACTCCTGAGCACCTTTCTTTTTTGTTATCATTGTAAAGGATAGCAGATAGACATTTTAATAACTTACAACTCCAGCTGTCTAGAAATAGCAATGACATCCTGCATGTTCTGTGGTTCTCTCATTGCCTCATCAATTTTCTTTTCTTCACATAGTTTTACAGGGGGTGTGGCTCCCATTTTTAAAAATTAGTTTAGTCACTACTACTTTTTTTTTTTTCTGGTTTGTCTCTTCAATGTCTCATGCTTTATCTGGTAATGTCAGCAGGCATTTTTCAAAGATTAGCCCAAGAGGGATTGAGAAACTGATGCCAAGAAGAGAAAGTAATTTCATATCCTTATGCAGATGGTGGATCTGATGAAGCTTCAGAAAAGCTTAAAAGATAAAGGAACTTGAAAAGGCTGCCAGCTAAATCTTTTGCATTAAGGTGGATTAATTGTTCCTTATTTATCATTCGTCCAGTGATCAGATATCCTTTTGTCTTCTTCAGATAAAAGAATAACCTGCTAAATAGCCAATGCGATTGCAAAGCTTTTTGCAGGCTTGAGTAGCTAGTATACTTTTGTGCACGTCTTTCTTCCATTTTTTTCAGCATAGTCAAAGAGGCTGGTCATAAATGGGAATGTGGATGTACCTAATCATATGTTTATGTGCTTCTTCAATGCTGGAGCTTAAATGAGTTACGCCAGTCTTACACCATTATGGCACTACATAATTATAAAATCAACATTTGCATCTAGACCTGTATATGACTCTTCCTTCTCCATGAGCTCACAAAACATATACATCAAGCAAGGAACCTCATAACTCATCTCATATTTTATTAGAAATAGATCACTTCAAACTATTTTTTGATCTAACATTGAAGTCATTAACAAATTAGTTTAATTTTGTAATGTTTAACAATCTCAGCTCAGAATCCTAGAATTTCAAGCCATTTGACACATGTCTAAAAATAGATTGAGTACAATTCTTTTAAAGAGAAGATAGTGAAAAGAAAACATTACTGGAGTGGTTTGATGGTAATGAAAAGAAATCACAAAGCCCCCAGGAAAACCGTAACACATTGCTTACCATTAGTCCTCTGTGTCTTTAGGACTGCAGGAATATTTATACTGGTTGAGAGGAAGCATTCACAGCGATCCACTTATCAGAGGCATCAGTAGATGCTTGAGGAGAAAATGAGAGAGAAGTTACCCTGAAGATATACGGAGTAAATTCTCTGTAAGGCAAAAGATTGTTTTAATTTTCTTTCATTCTAGTCAAATATAAAAAAAAATCTGGAATTTGTTCTAGTGTGACAGCTAAGGAATGTCTCTTCTAAATGTGTGAACTTAGTTTGTCATCATATTTAAAGCTGATATGTAATTTTGAAAGGTTTGTTGGTTTGTTTGGTTTATTGGTTTTGGTTTGGGTTGTGTTGGGTTTTTTAAAAATATTAGATATGTGAGCTAAATTATATTCATAGGCAAAATTGAGCAAGGTAGTTACTCATGTTATAAAAGTATTTTCACTGGTCTACTGGGTTTGTTTTATTCTATATTTTGTAGTAAAACCAACTACTCTTCTAATATTGCCTGTACTGCCAGTCTGCAAGCTTATAACTACCAGATTATCTTGTTATCTTTTTCACTCCTTTTCACCACTGTAATCAGTTATCAGAGGAATCTCCTCTCCTCTTTTCCTCATTAAATATTTATTTTTCAAGAACACAGTGTAATATTTGTTTAAAAGTAATGTGCTCTGTCTTGTATCCCACAAAGAAGAGTCCTTTGGGTTTTATTTTCTGACATGAGAAGGACAATGTATAACTCAGTGGAAAAGTAATTACTCTAGTAATCTCATGTTGTTCTGTCTCACAGAAGTTTGACTTGCAGGGTTCAGTTGATCTTTTCCTCTCTATTATCTCTGCAGCAAGTCTTAGTGCTGCAGACCACGTGGCTGAGAAGCATCAGGCACAAAGCATGACTGCAAACAGAACCAGCCCTTTGATGTTCTGTTCTCCTGTGATGCATAAGCTCTGATTTCTTCATTGTACTCTCAGGAAGCACCTAGTAGAAGGAATTTGCCTTTCCTCCCCTCTCCTATTTTCTACTCATATTAATATTTTACTGAATCATCAAACTGAAAGTCCAACATAGAATATCACACTGGGGAGTGAGGGCTGGAAGTTTTCCTACTTGGACTTTGGTAAAATACAAATTCTGTGACAGTCAAAGGGAGAGGAAACATGGGGAAACTGGATAGGCTTAGGAAGACAGAAGTGGTTTACTTACTTAGACTCCCAGCATGATTCCAAGGACTAGCTAATCACACCTATTTGCAGAGAAACACATGAACAGAACATGCAGAGCAGGGACAAACATTTCTGATGGTGTTCAGATCCCACAGTGTTATTCCATTCCCTAAACACAAGCCTTCAGTTTGATATTTTTGCAATGCCATGTTTCATATAGTTTAGATTTATACCCCACCCAAATAGGTGTTAGCTGAACTCTTTCCTTTTTAAAATTCAGACCTCTTCTGAACTGGTATTGGTATATACAAACATTGGTAAGGTATTGTTAAGGCATTGGTAACAAACAGGCTTTTAAACATTGGCCAATATACAAACATTGGTAAGGCATTGATAACAAACAGCCAACAAACAGCCATCCTGCTCTTCAGATACTTCCCCTTACTGCTGCTTCCACCCTTGGTTTGCCTAATATGCAAAGCTTGAATTATCTCAGTCTTTCCTGTAGTCTGTTCCTTACAAACCTCAGGTTATCCTCTCCTGGGCCATTTTTGCAGCACACTTTCTTTAAGGAAATGTCCCCATGTCAGCAGAGCAGGAATGAAAAGATCAGTTGCTGTGGCAGCAACTTCTTCCACAGAAAAAACAAACAAACAAGCAACTTGTTTTCCTCCTTTCTAACAAGGTATCAGCTTCCAGAGATCTTATCTGCCAGTCTCAGACTGTTGTCCCTCAAGTGGGGTCATTTGTCCAGTGACCTGGATGGTTCCTGTGTGGCCTGCCCTAGGTGAACCTGATTTGGCAGGAGGTTCAGAACAGATGATCTCCAGAGGTCCCTTCTAACCCCTACCATTCTGTGATTACACCAATATACACAGAGATGTGAGGTATTCTGATTTTAATAATATTTGCAAATATGGGCATGCGGTATGATAATTCACCTAAGTGAGCAGCAAATCATACCAACTGTCATCTTTTACACATCTCAAGTTGGTAAATCCTTCCCATTTAATGCACGTTCATTAACATTCTATTCCTTTACTGGTTTTTCCATTCCTTGCTTCAGTTGAAAGACACAGCATTCAAAGAAATCAAGACGCATGCTCAAGATGGGGGATCTTCTTCAAGGAGGTGGGTATATTAAGAGAGGAAGTGTGTCAGTTAGATGTTAATCACATTATAATGAGCATAGCTCCCAAAACTTCACCTATAGCTAGTCTACAACCACTAAAACTGCATATTTTCCTAAATTCATATGGTGTGCTTACAAGGCAGATGTTCATCCTCTTTCAAGTCTTTTCTTATTTCCTTGTTTCTCTAGGTCTATGGTCTTTGAGCAATTATTCATTCATTATTTCTTAAGATCTGTGGCCTTTCAGTGACCATTCCTTCCTTGCTTCCTTCCATTGACAGAAGGATCTGCTGTAGAACCACAACAAATGCAGCAATTAGCTAAAACAGGCAACGTGAACAGAAAGCAATACTCCATGGTTCTCCAGGGGAGCTAAGAAACAATTAAAGAGCCTTGATTCCATGAAATTAAGGCCTGATTCTTTCCCATTTTATATCCAGTGTTTCATCTAACATGACCAGATGTTATCATTCTAATCATATCTCATGAATTACATTATATTTCAAAGGAAGAAAAACCAAACCAAAACAAAAACACCCAAAACCCCAAACAACACACACCAAAAAAAAAAAAAAAACCAAACCACAAAAACCCAACCGAAAAACAGAAAGAGAGAAAGAAAGATTAGCCAAAAATGTTAATGATGTAAGTTTGGGAGTTACCTGCCCCCCACACTTTGTAAAATGACCCAGACTAGAAACNTACACTAAGGTCATCCTGGTTTCAATACTCATGGATTTTGAAAGGAATATGCGATACCACGGCCAGCCTTGGAATTCACTGCTAATCTACATGGCTTTCAGATAAGCAATGTAATAAACAAGTGGCATGATTGGCCTGAAACAAAGTTGTAACTTTAATCAACTTCAAAAAACTAGATGTGCCTACTGCAAGACAAATTTTAAAAACTAAAGTGTGAAGTAGGCCAAATTCAAATGAAAATGCTAGAAAATATTTTTAAATTGTAATTTTTGGAACATAGTTCTATGTCCTGCAATGTTATGAAGGAGGACTATAACAATACAAAGTCATAAAGTAATATTAATATTTTTTAACAGACCATTTTCTTAACAAAGGTTATTCTTGTTCACTTTTGCAAAGCATAACTTTAATAGCCCTTCCATTAGTATTTCTAGTTCATTAAGTCTATATTAGCTACTTTATTCTCTGCCAAGCACAGTTTTTCTCATAAACTGTAAGTGAAACTTAGTTGCTGCAATAAATATAAGGCAAAAATAATCCCTGGAAGATGTAAATTTGTCTCCAAAATTTTAATATCCACAAAAATGGTAAACAGCTCCTTCATACTACAAAATTATTTGAATCTCAGAATTGTTTTCATTAGAAAAGGCCCTTAAGTTCATCAAGTCCAACCATCATATAATTCTACCAAGTCTGATGCTAAACCATGTGCCTTAGTGCCACATCTATATGTCAACATCTCTTTCCTGGGGAGCCTATTCCAGTGTTCGAAAACCCTTTCAGCAAAGAGTTCTCCACTCCAAATCTCCCCTGGTGCAACACGGGGCCTTTTCCTCTCATCCTATTGTCAGAAACACAAAACAGTGGAAAAGCACAAAAATAATATTTTTTATAAGCACATGGTGACCACAGCAGGCATAGTGCCCTGGTGAAGATCCAGGAGATTTTATGCTTGTAATCACAATTGCACTTTAGAGCTATGAGAGCTATTCTGCAGACTAGTGCATTTATCACTGACAGTCTTAAAGAATCTGTATACACTGCTGTTGCCATTTAGCTTTCCCAGAGCCCACAAGCCCAACAGAACAGAATTTGGGATGCCACTCCCCTTCTCCTCATATGGAAAAATTAGGTAGAAGAGTAAAAGGGGTAAAACAACCGAAGAACAGCCTTGCACTTATTCGGAAGTTAAAAGGTAATTTTAACAATAAATAAAAGGTATTTAAGGTAAAGAAAGGTTACAGAGATAATAAGGGAAGAGAACAGATACAGATATATATATATATATATATACAAAATCAGATTGGATGGAAGTGGATTCTCTGGATTGAGTTGGATTGTCCTTGGATGCAGGAGGTAGCAGGGCTGTCCATGTGATTAGGCCAACCACGTGGTTAACAGAAGCAACAGCAAGGAGATGTTTGCAGAGGCAACAGCAGGGGCAAGAGAGCAAGCAAGAGACTCAACTGCCTCTTAAATAGGGTTGTGGACTGGAAGTAGGAGTGGGATAAACTCTGGCGTGGGGCATCCTCCCCCCAGGAGGGGCCAGGTTTCCTGTCCACCTAGGGCCAGGTTTTCCCTGCCCACCTGGTTTCCAGACCACTTCCCCACCCCAGATGGGCTTAACCTGTAACAACTGCATGTAAACAAAACCTACTGTTTGTGCATCCCAATGCTTCTTTTGTGTGTAGCCAGACCTATAGCAGAGAGGCTGTTTGTGCATCTGCTGTCAGGCCTATAGTCACGGAAACAATTGGCATACCTATTAGGAGACAAGCCCAGACTCCCTAGCCTCTCTATTCTCTTGCAAACAGCTAGAACACAAGGGGATTAATCTCTCAGGAAATATATCCTTCACTAAATGCAGCACTTAATATCCATTACTAGAGAGAAGGGCCAATATCCACCTTGCTACAATCTTCTTCCAGACCTTCTTTTCTCTAGACTAAACAATCTCGGTTCCCTCAGTCACTCTTCATAAAACAAATTCTCCAGACTCTTCACCAGCTTTATTAAGATTATTAGTCTACAGCTGATCTCATTATCTCACAGAACATTGGATAGATTTTGAAATAGTAAGCATTATTAAGCTACAACTTGAAAGAACCTCATGGATACAGGGCACAGTGGCTTAACAAGTATGTTTAAACGCCCATTACACAGCAGTAAAAAGATTTCCAGGCACAAGATCTTTGCTTTGTTACTTTCATGGGAGATGAAAAATTAATTTTTAACAAATGTCTGTTTCAGTTATGCCTGCAAAAGAGAGCAGGTCTCCAGAGTGTTGGCCTACTGCCTTACTGACTCCAGAGAAGCCTACTTTTCATTACTTGGTTATGTCCTCAGAATCCTCTTCATGTGAGCTAGGGGTGCACTATCTTCAATTTTGGTTTTCAGTTAACATACCTTGAAGTGCTCTTCACAAAAGCTCCACTGAGCACCATTACATACTTCTACGGAATAAAAACAAGAAGTCTTCACAGAGTGCACTACTGCTAACAAAACTGTTCTTTCTGATTCCAGTGTCTCACAGCATGTTACCTTGGGAATGAGTGTCCTGGCAGGGCCAAAATCCTGCCAGACTAATTTTGGCCACTGCTCTCCTCCTCCTCCCATGTGAGGGTCCAGGAGTCAAATTGATGAGCAGACTAAATGATGGGGATTGGCTTCAGCAAAGCTGCCCTGAAGTGTGGGGAATTGGTTNGAAATGTGCCCTTTCCCACAGCGCCTTTCCCGCTGCATCTCTCCAGCCATGCTGGCCCTCATTAGTGGATTGTTTAGCTGAGTCCTGCCTGCAGAAAAGCATTGTTCATAGCAGCCACATGCTTGCAGCAACTCAGCTCTTCTCTTCTTCCCTGGAATATATTTTGTATTTTTACCCTCAGGATCATAAGCGTGGTTTTTGGTTAGAAGTTTCCTGGTTTTGCATTCCTATTTTCCAAGTTCTGTTTGTTTAAACTGTTTAATTCCATGTTTATAAATACCCTGTGTGCAATTACTTAATGTTGACTGAAAATCCAAATGAATATTACAGAATTTTCCTGGTTGTTTAATATTAATAATAGTTGATATTCATGCACAAAATTAATATTCAGAATTTATATAATTTTTTTTTAACAATTAGTTGTTTTCTACAATGCTTAACTGGAGTGAAAGCTCTAGCTTAATAAGTTCACAAGAAAGTAAACCATGTAAAATATCACAAACACACTCTGTGGGGTTTCTAAACACTTTAACTGCCTTTTTCCTCACAGAATCCTTTTTTCAGCTGCAGCTGGGATCTGAATAGTTTGGAAATTCCTGGAAAGCTGTTTATTAGCTGTTATGTTCTGTTTAGGTGGAAGAGCACTTGAATTGATCACAAAGGACTTCATGTTAGCATCTATGACACAGACATAAAAAAAATGGCTGAATGAACTTTGTGAGGAAAAAATTAACAACAGAATTCCATGCTCAGTCTTAGGTGGAAATGAGAATTTGTCCACACATACATGTAGAGTAGGGCTGTGCATATTAACACCACCCATCTATTGGTCATTGACATTCTTTGTTAAATTTGCTGTTCAATATCTCTAGTTAGTTAGTAGAAAAATCCCAGAAACAACTCCAAGGTCATAAGTTAGGCTCTTGCATATGTTCATCTTCAGTAAAGGTTTACCCTATTGACCGTATATGTAGCATTGATTAGCTGGTTGAAGCCAGCAAAAAGATAGCTGATAGAAATATGCAAGCTCAGTCACATCTTTCTGTGTACACTGGTGTCGTGGTAGGCCTA
>WBNM01021107.1:0-20714 GCA_013399055.1 Ramphastos sulfuratus
GAGAGCAGAATAAAGGGGTAGAAACACCTCCCTCATCCCAGTGGTCACAAAATCTTAATGTGATGGATATTTGTGAGCCTTCTGTGCAGTTATGGTCTTGCTTTAAACTGGAAATGTGTATGTTGGTAACTTTGAGTCTTGATCCAACATGAACTGGAAATGTGGATGTTGGTAACTTCAAGGCTTGATCCAACATGCACTGGAACTGTGTATGTTGGTAACTTCAAGGCTTGATCCAACATGCACTGGAACTGTGTATGTTGGTAACTTCAAGGCTTGATCCAACATGCACTGGAACTGTGTATGTTGGTAACTTCAAGGCTTGATCCAACATGCACTGGAACTGTGTATGTTGGTAACTTCAAGGCTTGATCCGACATCTAGTGGACGTGGCGGTGTAGGATTGGACTCAGTGGTCTTAAGATCTTTTCAGGCCTAAACAGTTCTGTGATTCTATGATTGGTTTCCTAAGTAGTAGCTACTATTTCTTACCTGTATTTATCAGCTACCAAGTAAGGGAAACACTCATTCTCTTGTATGTAAGTATGCAACTCACTTGCAAGATAGAAAGTTTATGTTGGAAGGGACCACAGGAAGTCCACCATCCCAGTCAGAGTAGGATCAGCTCTGATGTCACAACAGGCTCTCCAGGGCTTTGTGCAGTTGGATCTGAGGATAGAAACTCTACAGCCTCACTGGCAACATGCTGCACCTCTTGCCTCTCCCCAAGGGCTGAAGTTACCCTTATATCCTTGTGTTATTATTCCAGCTTATGCCTCTTGTCTCTCCTCCTGCCACATCCAAGCCCCGTCATTACACCAGGGGTTTAGTTCGGTCATATTTCAAAATGTTGAGTCATTTTTAAGGTGTTCATCCATTTAGATCATGCCATCCCATTTGGATACAAAAATGTTGTGGCAGACAGTGCTGAGAGTCTTGAGAAGGTCACAGGAAATGACAGCTGGTCTCTCCTCATCCACTTTTTACCACTTTATTATTCCTGTAATTTTATTATAGGCAGGTTGGTCAGGCATGATTTAACTTAGGTAAATCCAGGCTGAGTGATCCCAGTCACCTTCTTCTCCTTCATTTGCCCAAGAAAGTATTTTTGGGAGGACAAGCTCCATAATTTCCAATGATCTTTGTGTCATATAAAGTGTTTAAAATAGCTGGAAGATGGGAAGTCACTTTATACAAGTACATATTTTAAATGGCTATAAACTGAAGAACCTGTTGTAGCCATATCTAGCTGTGAGCAGAATCAGAGGCATGCATCAGCTGTGCAGTCTGGAGTACTTTGTCCAGATTTGGGCTTCATGGTTCAACAAATACAGGAAACTCCTGGAGAGGGTCCAGTGAAGGTCACAAAGATGCTGAGGGACCTGGAGCATCTCTGTGAAGGGGAAAGGCTGAGAGACCTGGGACTGTTTAGCCTGGAGAAGAGCAGCCTGAGAGGAGATCTGATCAGTCAGCAAGAGGTAATGGGCATGGGGCAAGAGGATGGGACCAGACAGGACAAGGGGCAGTGGGCACAACCTGGAACCCAGGAGGTTCAATCTGAACATGAGGACTACTTTCTTGTGAGGGATGCTGGAGCCCTGGAGCAGGCTGCTCAGAGAGGTTGTGGTGTCTGGAGAGATTCCACAGCAACCTGGCCATTGTGATCCTGGGCAAGCTGCTTTGGGTGACCCTGCTTTAGCAGGGGGATTGGACTGGATGATTTCCAGAGCTCTGTTCCAAGCCCTACTATGCTGGGATTTGCAGTATGTAAGAAGATGTGTCTGATTTTGACAGCAGTGGCTTGAACTGGTATTCCTAGGACAGCTGCACCCTCCTGGAAATGGTAGTTTGGGTTAGAGAACTGCAAACAAGGCTCTAATGTGACCTTAGTCCCTGCTTTTTACAAAAGTAGACATTTTTTTCCCAGACACTCGAGTGCATGAAAATACAGCCCTGAGCCTGGCAATGTCTAAATACATTTCAAGAAGACTTTGCCACGCTCATCAATTGATTGCAGGCCAAATCCTCTGTGAAATGATGACCCTGGATGTGTTTCACATACATTCGTCGGTGAGACATGGGAGGTAAAGAAACTGATGAGCACCTTTCAAGTGATCATGATTTTTCTCAAATTTGCATGCTTCCAAAACAATTTATGTGAAGTTCTCAAGTACTGTGGAACCATGAAGTGAATTAGTCCCTTTTGATATTGTTCTGAGAAAACTTGAAAGGAACAAAACCAACATTCTTGTAGCACATAAAATATTTAACATCCTTGTCTGCGCTGAAGCAAGGAGCCTCTTTCTCTGCAGCAGTTTGTTTTGGATAGTCCTTTCTGCCTGTAGGGATTCTTTTGTTGTTGGGACAAGCAAAGTTCTAGCTGGAGCATCTAGTACTCTTGATTTACAGTGAGCGTGGCCTTGGTGCATTGAGAAAAACAAAAAAGCTGGGAGGGGCTTTTTAGGCTATCAGGCAGTGACAGAACTAAGGGGAATGGAGCAAAGCTGGAGGTGAGGAGATTCAGACTGAAGGTGAGGAGGAAGTTCTTCAGCATGAGAGTGGTGAGAGACTGGCATGGGTTGCCCAGGGAGGGGGTTGAGACTCCATCCCTGGAGGCGGTTAAGGCCAGGCTGGATGAGGCTCTGGGCAGCCTGATCTAGGGTAGGGTGTCCCTGCCCATGGCAGTGGGGTTGGAACTGGATGATCCTTGTGGTCCCTTCTAACCCTGACTGATTCTATGATTCTGTGACACACTGAGGAAAGACCTACAGAGATCCTGGCATGGTTTGCCTGGGGAGGTGGTTGAGCCCCATTCCTGGAGGGGTTTAAGGCCAGGCGGGATGAGGCTGTGGGCAGCCTGATCTAGGGTAGGGTGCCCCTGGCCATGGCATGGGAGTTGGAACTGGATGATCCTCGTGGTCCCTTCTAACCCTCACTGATTCTATTCTATTCTGTCATTCTGTTCTATTCTATGAGAACACGTGGGCATTGGTTCTATCACAGATTTCTGTGTTTCTGGCTTATGCCATGGACAGGTTTATGTCACAGGGAGGTTATAGCTTACTAACAGATAAGCTGTTACCTGAACACATTCACCTACTCTGGGAAAGAGCACTAAGGAGCACTTATCTTATTTCTTACTGTATACGTCACAGGGTTTAATGCATCGAATTGTAGAGCAGAATGATAGATTTGTTAAGGTTGTAAAAAAACCTCCAAGATCATCAAGTCCAACCTTCTACCCAACACCTCCATGACCACTAGACCATGTCCCAAAGTGCCACATCTACTCAGTTTAACATCTCCAGGGATGGCGACTCCACCACCTCCCTGGGCAGCCTGTTCCAATGCCTGACCACTCTTTCAGTAAAGAAATTCTTCTTGATACCCAACCTAAACCTCCCCTGGTGCAGCTTGAGGCCATTGCCTCTTGTCCTGTCATTAGTTACTTGGGAGAAGAGGCCAACAGTGGCCTCACTTTGACTCTTTTCAGGTATCTGTAGAGAGCAATAAGGTCTCCTCTCAGCCTCCTCTTCTTCAGACTAAATAATCTGAGCTCTTTCAGCCTCTCCTCACCAGACCTGCTCTCCAAACCTCTCAGCAGCTTCATTGCCCTTCTCTATACCTGCTTCAGCACCTCAATATCTTTCCTGTACTGCAGTGCCCAAAACTAGACACAGTACTTGAGATGTGGTCTCACCAGTACTGAGTCCATTTATCAGTGGTAGTCTTGGTCTCATTAGACGAAAAGCTCGTTCTGATTACCCTCTTTAGAAAAGAAACTTTAGAGACTTTCTATGGCAAGAAACCAAGGTGTGAAGTTGTATTGGTGAGTAGGGCTTGTGTATGAGCCCAGCAGTCCTGGAGAATTTTGCCATAATTGTGTACATTTAATTAAAAGAGAAAAGAAATTTTGGAGAGTTTCTATGGCAAGAAATCGAGGTGTGAAGTTGTGTTGGTGAGTGGGGCTTGTGTATGAGACCCAGCAGTGCTAGAGTATTTTGCCATGGTTGTGTGTATTTAATTAAAAGAGCTGATGAGCAGTTTTAGTCTGAGCACAGGTTTTCAGCTAATTGACTTGCTATGGTATTATTACACCAAAGAAATCTTTTGTTGCTAGTTCCTAGTTAGTCTCACCCTGTACCCTGACCACAAAATACTTACTTTGAAAAAAAAACAAACACATAGCTTCTTTTGTAATGGAATCAACAATACAGGTAGGAAATGGACTCAGAACTTCTCATGTTATTTCACTTTGGCCACACAAACCTATTAGAAGAGAAAGACCAGGTTTTATTTCCAGACCAGTTACATTTAACTGGTGCCCATCCCTTGCTGAGAAGGTCCGAAACAGGCTGAAGGAATTGGGGCTGTTCAGCCTGGAGAAGAGAAGGCTCTGGGAAGTTACATTTCAGTATCTGAAGGGGATGTACAGAAAGGCTGGGGAGGGATTGTTTGGAAGGGTTTGTAGTGATATGAGGAGGGACAGTGCTTTGAAATGGGAGCAGGGGGGATTTAGGTTGGGCATTAGGAGGAAGCTCTTTACCATGGGAGTGGTGAAGTACTGGAACAGGTTGCCCAGGGATGTGATTGAGGCCCCATCCCTAGAGACATTCAAGGTCAGATTTGATGGTGCTCTGAACAACCTGATCTGGTTGGAGATGCCCCTGGTGACTGCAGAGGTGGTTGCACAAGATGCCCTTTGAGGGTCCCTTTCAACCTGGTGCAGCCTGTGAATCTGTGACAAACACTGTAATAGCTTCATTTCACAGCAGGTTACACAATTACACTTCTCTCATTCATGCTGGAACTTGCAGCCCTAGATGTTTCAGCTTAACAGTTGAGCCCAGGTTCAGGGAGGCTGATGGAGGAGGCTCTGGAGAGGGTGGATGCTGGGGATGAAACCCCACTTGTACTTACTAATCATTCCAGTTGTAATACACTTGCTTAGGTGCCCGAGCAGCCTCCCATGCTGAGCAGCGTGACTGTGTGCAGGCTGTTGTGCACACAGGAGTCCCGGGGAACGCTCTTTGCATTTAATGACCAGGAAGGAAAGCCTGAAATACTTTCCTAAGCACAGTGCTGTCGTGTTTTAGCCAACGGCATCGGACTCCTTTATTTCGGGTAAGGCAGACTTAGCCAGCAGCATTGTTGTGCTGAGAAGGGCTTTAAAGGGATTACTCCTGTCCTGTCAAATGATCTCATAAACAAACGGGAGCCGCTGCCGTCCTCGCCACTGGGCAGGCAGAGAGCTGCTGGGAAGGCTGCCGGGACGCGAAGCGGGAGGCAATCTCACCCCGACTCCTCCTGGGACCCCATCCGTGCCCGGGGGGCACCTGCTGTGCTCCCTGCCCTGTGTCCAGCCCCACTCTGCCCCGGCGCTGCGGGCAGAGGGCGGCCACAGCCTGGCCGAAAACTGCGACCCGGGCAGCAGCAGCAGCAGCAGCAGCAGCAGCAGCAGCAGCTGGGATGCAGAGCAGGAGCAGGAGCAGGAGAACGGCTGTGGGCATCCTGGTCTGATGTGCAGAGGTATTTTTCTCGTCTTTACCGCTTCTTCGGATGGTTTTCTGCCAGGCACGTGTGCTGAGCACAGACGGCTGTTGCTTTGTGCCTTACCGGGTTTATTGGGGTGGCAGGTGGGTGATGAGGTGCTGCTGTGCCTATGCCCCTGGAGGGCGGAACTGGCTGTATATCCCACAGCAGCAAACTTTGAACTAATAAATCAATATACATTTTCTTCTTCTTTGATGGTTATTTTTTTTTCCCTTTCCTTTGGCAGTAAGATTGCCCCCAGAGCTAGTAGTTTATTTATCTGTTTAGCAAGTCATTGTGCACTCTTTCTCCCTTAGATGTAGAGGAGGGGGAAGTCAGTATAACAGAGGAGTTTCTTTGCTTCAGGCAAAATGTCCTTTGTGAAACCCAAGTCTGTGTCTTTCCTATCAGTCTGCTTGCCCCGCAGCCAAATTAAAAAAAAAAAAAAAAATCTGAACACTTCTTAACACTTGCTTTTCATTATTTGGGCTGGAAATGAATGTTTGCTGGACATTAGTGCTGCCACAACTGCTCTCCTCATCCTCAGAGGAATTGATTTGCAGAGACCCACTTGTAATGGACTGATATGCCAAGGGGAATTTTAGCTAATTTTTGCAGCTTTTGGAGTTGAGGCTTAGTAAACTTAAAGGCTTCATGGCTAATTTTTCTCTATGCTTCTGAGCTCAGTATAGTAGTAACTGTTAGTACATTGCTAACCCCTTTCCCCATCCCTGTTTTCTCATACCAGTTATCCTTAATTTAATAACAACTCAACTGTGTTTGATCATCCCTTCAATATACTTCATATTTAAGTCTTCTTACTGCAAGGCTTTTTAAAAAATTATTATTATTTTTAATTGATTCCTTGTGTATCTCTTTGGTTGCTTGGTATTACTTTACTAACACTTGGTATTATTTCACTAATTCCTGTTCTTTGCTTTCTGCATTTACCAACACTTGGTATTGTTTTACTAATTCCTTTTGTTGCCTTTTTGTGTTTTTCTCAGTTCAACGTAAAGGTAATTAAAAATAGGTAATTAAAAATAACTGAATTTTAGTAAAAAATAGCTAGTTTTTAGTGATCACTGCATCCTATTGAATAAGAAGAGCTGTAAACAAGTTGATTATACTTTAAGTATCTCATGTGTATATTTACACAGAAGAGTTTGAAGTTCTGTGTTTTTATAGGAGGGTCACAGGTTCTCCTGTAGAGTTAACTACAGGTCCCACATTTCATTCCTTCTTATAAAGCCAGCTGCTGGCTGGAGCTGGTAAGCTAATAGTGCAGGAGATATAGTGAATAATTAATGATATTCATATTAATGTAGAGTGGACTTCTACAGGACCGAGCGTTGCTTTAGAGAGTTTGAGGCTTTGTGTATGAATTCTCAGTTACTCTTATCTGAATGCAACTGTTGCTTTTGGTTTATCTTTTCCTGGGGAGGCAGCAGGGTGGTCAGCCAGGGGTTATTTGATGCACTTTATCTGTTGGTGTTAGCGCTCCTGTTTCAGGAACATAATCCGCATGGCTTCACGGTTACAACCTGCTGAAATAAGAGTGCAGTGTAATGAGAGGGCTGCCCTGCTTAACGAGGAACTGCTCCTCTCTCAGCTGTCATGCTGAGCTGCTGCAGCAAGAGAGCTAGCCCCAACTTCTGTGTTCCACACCTTCCCCTTGGAGACCAAAGACTCAGACTGCAAAGAAGTTTGGGGCTCGCTATCTTCTCAGTAGTTTTCTACGTGTGCTAAGTCAGCATTTGGAATAATTGGATTGTCACCTTGTGTCGTATTTTCTCAGGTGTAATAGCTCTGCCAGAAAGGCAGTGACTTGTTAATTGTGAAGCAAAGTTCTTTGGAAAGGTGGAGAGGGTTGTTAGAGGGTTTTTTCCTTTAATAACAATAAAATTATGGCCTGTTTGGGTTGGGTTTAGTTCTTTCTTTTTTAAAAGAGCTTACTGATTTTGCTGGTGTATAGAATCTCTGATGCTAACATCTGTTTTAGGAGTAGTAGACTGATCTTCATGCTAAAGAAACATTTGCTCACAAACACTTTCAAATAACATGAAATGGATGAGACTGAAGCTGTTAAGATTAAAAATAAAATGAAGCGGCCGTGCTGGATTCTGGTCTTTACTTGCTGTACAGCTAAACTGTTCATACCATACAATTCAAACCAGAATTGTAGAATTGTTCTGGTTGGAGAAAACCTCTAAGATCATCAAGTCCAACCTTCAACCTAAGGCCGCTATGGCCATTAAACCATGTCCCACAATGCCATGGCCACACATTTGTTGTTGTAAGGGTTAAAGATATGAAGCGAGAATTGGTTCCTTAGGTGCTGCAGGCTTTGATTTGAGCTCTCCAGTTTTAAACTTCCTTTCTGCTTTTTAAACTCTGTGTGTTGTTGGATCTCTGAATGTCCCTTACCCACAAGCACTATCTTTAAAAGAAGAAAAGGGAAAAGCAGGTTTCATCAAGAGTGCACCTGTGAAGGGCATTTGTTTAGTTTGATCTTGAACCTTCAGGGCTGAGATGTGGTAACACTGACATTTGTGTCCAGTTTTAGCACTCTTGGTTTTCTAAGTTCATGATTTCAAACATGTATTAGGAGCTTCAGCTTGGAAAAGACCATCTGCACCTCCAGCTGTGGTTCTTGCTGCTCTAATGCCATGCCATGGCTGCTGTGCTTGCTGAGCCCCATCTGAAACTAAGGCTATGGCTGGGATTTTGTTCTTATGTGCTCACCCAGAAATCTGGTGCTCCTGGCACTCCTGACTTCCAGAGTAAACAGTCTTCTGGTTTTATTCTTCTTTTCTTTCTGTTCTTTTTCTCTTCTTCAGTTTCTCTGCTGTCTTTTTTGAATAGCTTTTTATCTGACATCCACCTTTTAACGTGGTGATCAAAGTGGTGTGTGCCATTTGTTATTGTTCAGCAATGCCACTGCTTTCTCTTTCCTCTTGGAAATAGGTCTGTCCCATTTGCCTTTTTGTATTTGGATCACATTTGTGGTTTATAATTTCATTGAACATAACTAAAACTCCTTGGTCCTCCTCCTTTGCAGTTTTCACATCATATCAGGAGCCTTCTTGTAGTCCCTGAGCACATGACCTTGAGCTGTACCATATTGGGTTTTATTCTATTTCTGCTATTTCAGAGCATCTAGTTATTTGTGTAATATCTGTGTCTCCTCTTCTAATATCTGTATCCTTGCTGTGTTACGTGTTACCAACCTGTTCCTAATGCCAGCAGCACAGTTATTGGTTGGAATGGTTAATAAGATCAGTTCCAAGACCCTCTAATAATCACTTAGGTTTTCAGGATTTCTGCTGTCGTCTTCCTCGAAGCAGCTGTTCGCCTGCCTCTAAATTCCTCTGCTAGTTGCAGCTTGACCAACAGTTTTTCATGTGACGCTGCTTGAATACTCTGCTGATTAATGAGATCTACAGCAGTTGGAGAATGTTATCTGATGAAGTATTCTCTTTGGTTAGTCTGTCACAAACTACCTAGTCTGAAAACCATCATCCTTAACTGGGATACATTTTCCAACGTTTTCATGGCTTTAGAAGAAAATTGGAAGGGAAGAGTACTCCATCTCCATGCCACTGAAGTAAGTTTTAAAGACTTGTAGAAAATTCTTCTCTTGAACCAGGAATCATTTGTTTCCTACTTTTTAATTGTACGCAGTATCCTAGTTAAATGCCTTAGTGATGTTCAGCTCTGTGTGCTGTTTAGTTTGAAACTCTGGGTTTGACTGTTTGATGGCCCCTAAAGTTCTTATTTCACTTTATGGTGATGTCTTCTTTTGTACCCTTATGTATCTTACTGATTTCTTCTCCTCTGACCCTATTTCTATACTACAGCATACATTAATGTCCTTACTAAAAATAAGGTCAGAAATTTCCATTGATACTTAGATTATCCTTCCAAAAATACCCTTCTTGCTGCAGGGGAACTCAAGTTGTTCTTTTCCTGATCCTTCCCTACTTAGAGTACCCAACAGTCTTCATGAAGCTTTCAAGGCCAGGAAAATACTGTGCTTGGACTTGGAGATCTTCCTGAGATTCTACTATACCAATTCTCACTTTAATTTTCTTGGCTTCATCACTGTCTGATTATAGGCTTTTTAAAAATCCTTGTGTTTTCAGAGAGAGTTCACTGTTGGGTCTGCATCCATACAGAATAAACCAGTGAGTTCTTCTCAAAGACCTTTATCCTGCTCTTCCTCTTCCTTCCTTGGAATAGTGAAGGGTTTGATACCTGGGATTTGAAGATCTCTAGGCTTCCTTCATATTCAGATAGCACTCTTCAATTTTGATTTTTCTGGTTAGGTCCCTTCATTTCATTTTTCAAAACAAATGCTTATAGCCCTAATTACAAACCTCTTTTCTTTTGTTCTGCTGTGTTGTTTAATCAGCTTATTACCATTCAAATCCAGTTTATGTTCTTCAAAATCAAGTATGAATTAACCTTCTTTTTTACAGACACAAAGGTTATCCACTGAATCAGTCATGGATGAGAGCGTACAGATCACACTGCTATTAGTATTCTTTGCTCCTTCTGGCTGGGAGATGAAATTCTCCACTGGTGGCACAGTAGCTGTACAGTCCTTTTCATAGGAACACTACAGCAATCTACATGTTGCTTCAAGGTTTATGGCATTACTACAGTCAAATGCAATTTGACTGGATCAGCTCTTCCCAGAGTGCTTTTGATCAAAACCAGTATTGAAGTTTAACATATGGTGCTCTTCTGGCTTTATATGTCTGTTTCAGATGGAAAATCCTTTGGAGAGTATTGTCTCTGCTTATGTCTGGAGAAATAATGAGATGCAGCTAGCTGGTTACACCAAGGCTTTGTTACCCAGATTCCTCCTGTTGGTATGCAGTCACTTTCTACTAGTAGCTCTTTGCATTCCAAGAGAACCAACTGTGGAAGCTGAGGCACAGGAAATTCCATAGAAACATGAGAAAGAGGTTTTTGTTTTGTTTTTTTTTTCAATATGAGGGTGAGAGAACACTGGAACAGGCTGCCCAGGGGGCCTGTGGGGTGTCCCTGTCTGGAGATACTCAAGACCTGCCTGGATGCATTCCTATGTCATCTGGTATAGGTGATCCTGCTCTGGCAGGGGCGGTTGGACTAGATGATATTTTGGGGTCCCTTCCAGCCCTTAACTTTCTATGATTCTGTGTAATGGAAGAAGTCTGCTCCAAATCAGGCCACATACAGTGAGAGCATCAGTGTGCCCTTCTGTCTGTAGCAATGATGTCTAATCTTTTCTTTCCTCCAGCACAGGGTGATCACTAACTTGGTATAGGTCATGCTGCTTTAGTTATGACAAAGTAATACCAGGAAGCCAGCAGACAGAGACAAACATGAAGCTTGTCCTTTGCAGTAACTCAGAACTTGATCTGAAGTGCATAGAGATCTTTCTAAGGTTCAGATCTTTGCTTCTAGGTGGCACAGTTTTCATCCACACTACTGCTGTGCTTGTGACTGAATTTGTGCTCTTTGCATCTGTATACAGACACCTGTGTGATGGTTTGGGAGTTCCTGCCCCTCCACACTTTGTAAAATCACCCAGANGTGGACCTCTGAAGATCACCGAGTCTAACCTCCCTGTCAAAGCAGAATCACCTAGGGCAGGTCACACAGGAGCACATCCAGGTTGGCTTTTAAAGTCTTCAGAGGAGACTCCACAACCTCTCTGGACAGCCTGCTCCAGGACTCCATCACTCTCACAGGAAAGAGGTTTGAAATCACATTGAAGCTGGTTCCACTTTGTATCCATTGCCCCTTGTCCTATCACAGGACACCACTGACAAGAGCCTGGCCCCTTCTTCTTCCACCCCACTCTTCCAGATATTTATAAACAGTAGTAAGATCTCCTCTCAGGCTGCTCTTCTCCAGCCTGAATGACCTCAGGTCTCTCAACCTTTCCCCATCAGACAGATGTTGCAGTCCCTTCATCATCCTCATAACCTCTGTTAGACACTCTCCAGTATATTTCTGTCCCTCTTGAACTGGGGAGTGCAGAACTGGACACAGTCCACCAGATATGGTCTCACCAGGACAGAGTAGAGAGAAATGCAATTGCACATGTGGTGTGTGTATATGTGTGACTACTGTTCTTCCAGTTTTCAGATAGTCAGGGTTTGTGCCTCAGCAGCCAGCGTGGCTTTGCTCCAGGTTTTGTTTTAGTGGTGGGGATTGGTCTTTTCTCCCTAGTAACAAGTGGCAGAATGAGAGGAAATGGTCTCAAGTTGCACCAGGGCAGGCTGAGTTTGGACATGAGGAACAATTTCTTCACTGAAAGAGTGGTTAAGCCCTGGAATAGGATGCCCAGGGCAATGGTGAAGTCCCCATCCCCCATTGGAGGTGTTCAAAGTCATGTAGATGTGGTGCTTAAGGACATGTTTAGTGGTGACCTTGCAGTGTTGGGTTGATGGTTGGACTTGATCTTGGAGGTCTTTTCCAACTGAAATGATCCTATGTTTTTATGATTCTGGGATTTGGAGATGTAACTTCTGATGATCCACTAGGACAAAAATAGTTTCAGTTTGCTTCTGAAAGCACTGAGACCACAATGCTTTTAGGTTACAGAAGAATTTAAGTGACACTTCCTGATCTAAGCCACAGTCTGTATTTTGAACACATTCAGTGAATCCCAGCCATGGGATTTCTGTCTTCTGATGTAAGAGCTTGCCAGGGGAAGGTTTAGGGAGGGAGGTTTACTGGTTTTATTATTTTTCTGGTGTCATTGCAAAGTGCTTCCTTAGTTTGGAGTTGTGAAGGTGCATGGCTGACCTGCTGTGCTGCTGGTCCTGGGAAAGCAAGCTTTGGTTACGAGTTAGCAGATGGTAAGCATCTGAGGAGTCATTCTACTCCCACCCTGAGAACAGTCACAGTCACAGGTCTCACAGACCAGGGAACAGCCAAAGAAAACAGCTGCTGTTTGACACAACAGGCTAGAAGCTGATGATGGGATATAGAGCTGTTCTTGGTCCATAAATTAATGTCCTTGGCTCATAAATGACTGACACTTAATTTTAATTTGGTGATGTACTTTCACACTGTATCTTTCCTTTAGCAGCTCTGTAATGAGTTTCCAGCACACTTGATGCTTTGGGGACTCTTATTTTAGAAGTTCCCTGCTCAACCCATCAAGCATTTGCTTTAGAAATGCTGTGAGAAGAACTCTGTATTCCCCACTACTTCCGTGTCTCAGGTTCAGTTTTCTGCATGCTTTGGTGCATCCTGACCAGAGAGTGCAGTGCTGCACCTTTGAATTCACTGTTAACCAGATAAGCTCACTACAGCAGGCTGGCCTAGGTTCTTTCAAATGGCTCACAAGCTATTTGTGGCTGTTCTACTGGGTAGGCAGTGGTGGGACAGCTTACCTTTCCTAGTCTGCAGTCCCCAAGCCTGCAGACTTCTGCTGTGTACTCAACCTGCCTCTGGAGTCATGAACCTCACAGGAAATAAGCTCGACAAAATCCTCCCTCTGTTTCCATGCTTTGGAATCAAATGTGTAGTGAAGTGTCCGCCAAGCCCTTTGTGGTGGAGTTGACTCTTCCTAAGGTAGAGCTGGACTATACCTTCTAGAGGTGTTGTGCAATGGTGAATTGATTCATCATTGCCAGGGTGTCCTTGAATGGATGGAAAAGATTTGTCTGCCCTAAACAAAACCTAAGAGCTGCTGCTTGGCCAAATGATAAGTGAAGTCTTCTCTTCTAGAGAGTCCCAAGACCCATCTGGCTACAGTCCTGTGTGTCCTGCCCTAGATCATCCTGCTTTGGCAGGGGAGTTGGACTAGATGATCTCCATAGGTCCTTTCCAACCCCTACCATTCTATGATTCTCTGTTGTGAGACACAGCGAGCTAAGCAGTGAGAAAGCTAAGCAGGGGGTGTGAGAAAGCTGATGAAATTGCTTGCATTGACAGTCCTCCCTTTTTCAGATCTTCTGGAGTTTGTGTTAGCTTAGTACAAAGTGCCCTGCTGTGCCTGGGGCAAGTGAGGTGTCAGTGCTCTAGCCTGCTTCTTCTGGGCCATTAGAGCCTTGTTTAATTTGTACTGCCAGGACCCTTCAATCCCATGCAGCATCCTCTTTGTTTTCTAGTTGGGCCCTGGTGTTGTTTCTGCCAACAAATCTTTATGCTACACAAACTACTCGAAATGCAGCCAGAAGTCTGGTACACCTGCTCGCCCCAAGGGTACCTAGAGACAAGTAAAGATGTGCTCCTCTGTTAACCTTGGCTCCTCTTCTTTGTGCCTCCACGGTTCTGACTCACTTGTACATTGAACACACCATAGCCAGTGCTTTCCTTAAAGGTGGGGAGCAGGATAAGGAATGATGGCCCTGTAACTCAAACCTTAATAGCTTAGAATGTCCCAGATTTCCCAGCATCAGCTGCAAAGTGGAGTCCACATTGAATTTATGAGCCATGGTAGACCATGGTTATTACTACACTTGCTTTAGCTGATGAGTTGCACACTAGGCATAGCTCAAGGCTGCTGCTAGCACTAACAGAGCCCTCCAGAGAAAAAATGATTGATTGATGCAAGGCCTAGCACAGTTTTGGCCTTGGATCAACATCAGAGACCTGAGAATGCAACCTGAACTGTCCTGTGGGTGGACCTGTTGCTTATCCTTTGGTGTAATTTCTTTTTCCCTACTGTCATTGACTTAGCTCAGTGCAAAGCATCTCTAGGCAGTTGACTTTGGAGATATCTCTGTTCACACAGCTTCAGCCTCAGTTACAATCTCTTCTGCCTCCTGTCTATTATATGCAACTGCTCTGTTCACTTGTGAGTGGGTTTTAGACCCATTGCTAAGTGCGGGCAGCCACAGCAATGTTGCATTCACTGGGATAACTGGATTGCTGCCTGTCTGGAATTTCTAGTGTTGTAAGACCACTCTCAGTTGAGATTTGCACAGTGAGGTCTGTGAGGCTCCCTGCAAAGGGATGTTTTGTTCTGCAGCCTCTGCCTTGAATGGTTGCCATAGGCACTGTGTTACATCTGCTTCCCTCCCACCCCAGGACAGCCTCTGGACCATGCCAGGAAAAGGGTTAGAGGCATTCAAAGTGGTTGTCTGGTAGTGCAATGGGAGCTAGGTCAGCTGAGCCAATTTCCAGGCACTGCTCTTATTCAAGTGTAATGTCCTTAGCGATGTCTCCAGATCTTCATCCTCTCTGCTAGCCAAAAAGTGGGAGAAGCCCCTCACATTCCTTTATCCTCACCATCTTTTCTTGGAAGGCTTCTGAAGATGGCTACCTCTCAACAAATCCAGCTAGCACCATGCCTGCTGTGAGCGTGGGTATCAGCAGTGTGTGCTGGCACTCCTTGTGCTGCCAAACACTTGGAGCTGCTTGTTCTTCCCACCAGCACCCACACTCTCCAGTTCAAAGAGCTGTTCTCCATGGGGTCACCCTCTTTAAGATGGGATTGTTCTCCATCTTAGTAGTCATTGCACCCCAAGTGTGGTGTTAACCTCTGTTTGTGCCTGCCTTTGGCAGCAACAATATGAGGAGAGGCTGAGGGAACTGGGGCTATTTAGTCTGGAGAATATGAGGTTTAGGGGAGACCTCATTGCTCCCTGAAAGGAGGTTGGAGTGAGGTGAGGCTTGGTCTCTTCTTCCTAGTATCAGGTGACAAAAGGAGAGGAAATGGCCTGAAATTGTGGCAGAGGAGGTTTAGGTTGGAGATGAGGAAAAATGTTTTTTCTGCAAGAGCGGTCAGGGATTGAAACAAGCTGCCCAGGGAGGTGTTGAAGTCATAGTCCCTGGAGGTGTTCAAGAAAGTTGTGGACCTGGCTCCTGAGGACATGGTTTAATGGCCATGGTGGTCTTTGGCTGTCAGTTGGACTCGATGATCTTGGAGGTCTTTTTAAACCAAAACAATTTTTTGATTCTATGATATTTTATATCCTGGTCTGGGTCTCAATAGCCTTGAGTGGGACTGACAAAACACTCTGGACTGATTTCAGCAGCGCCTTGTTCATGTGGGATCCCTGTGAGTCTGTTCAGGATGATGGTGAGTTGAAAGCCCTGGCTTGGCCATGCAGTGCTTTTAGCTTGCTGGCACCCTGTGTGGTGCAGGTTTACAGCATCTCCTGCCTTCAGTATCCCCTTGGGACATCCTTTGATGTCACCTGAGGCAACTGCTGTCCTCATTCCTCCCAGACACCAGCTACCAGCACTTGAACAGGTTTCACACTGTTATGAGCCTCAGTTTGAGGAGCACTGAGTGCTGGACCAGAGCCTCTGCCCCAGTGAGTGCTCTGCTGTGTGAAGCTTGAGCACCATTGGTAGCCCAAGCAAATGCATAACTCTTGCTTTGCACCATTTAAAGTGGCTCTGAGATTGGAAGTCAGGCTCTAGGGTTCTTTCTTAGGGCAAACATTTGCATATGTTCCTCAAGGTCTTGAGCAACCTGGTCTGTTGTGATGTGTCCCTGCCCATGATGGGTTTGGAAGTAGATGATCTTTGAAGTCCTTTCCAACCCAAACCATTCTACAATTCTATGATATAAGCCCTGAAAAATGTGGCTTTACTTCTGCAGGCTTGAGTGAGTGCAAAATCAGTGAGTAGTAGCCATGCTGATGTCATCTTTGGTTTCTAGTTGGCAAACATCTGGGATGTCAGTAGATCTGCACAGAAAATGAGGCAAATTTGGGTGCCTGATGTGGGGGGCAAGAAGAGTTTCTGTACTTACTGTCTCATCACACAACCTACATGATTGTTATGAAATGTAAGTGATGAGAGATATTACTTCTCCCACCATCATTAGGATGCAAGTGTTTTTTTTCTGAATGTGCCAGCTGTTTGGCTTTCATTATCTGGAAGTTTCTTTAATTTCCAGCCCTAGTGAAAGGGAAGCTTGAGCACGTCCAGCAGAATTAGAACTAGTTTCCTGTGTGCCCAAAGAAAGCAGCATACTTAATGAACTGCCTCATGGTAATAACAAGTCCAGCTAATGAATGCTTCCCCTGTTCTCTCAGAGAGGTGGCTGAGTGACAATTTTCTGATCCTGGATCGCGGAATCCGTATGGATTATCTGTCTGAGAAAGACTCCCTTTCACTTGGAGAGTTGGAAGGAGTTTATTCAGTGTCCTGTGCTCTGCAGTCAGATTTCTTAGTACCCTTAGATTCAGAGCTGGCTGAGGGCATGTGCTCTAAGATTCCAGCAACTGTAAAAAAACATAGCTTTACGAACAATTCCATGTATTTATTCTGGGGAAATCTAGTGAGTACTATTGCCAAGCACTATCACAGTGCTTATTTCAAAGCTGCCTTCCAGTATCTGAAGAGGGTGTACAAGAAGGATGGAGAGAGACTGGTTATAGAATCATAGAATCAGTCAAGGTTAGAAGGGACCACAAGGATCATCTAGTTCCAACTCCCCATGCCATGCCCAGGGACACCCTACCCTTGATCAGGCTGCCCAGAGCCTCATCCAGCCTGGCCTTAAACACCTCCAGGAATGGGGCCTCAACCACCTCCCTGAGCAACCTATGCCAGGCTCTCACNCCCATCCCTGCCCTCCTGCATGTTAGCTACACCACACAGCAAACTTGCTGAGGCTGCGCTCAATGCTTGCCCATGGCACCGACAAAGACGATAAACAAGACAGGTCCCAGGACTGATCCCTAAGGGACTCTGCTTGTCACTGCCTCCACTTGGACATGCACCCATTGGCAGCCACTCTTTGGGTGCAACCATCAAGCCAGTTCTTTATCCATCCAGTGCTCCACCCATCAAACCCATGTCTCACCAGCTTGGAGACCAGGATGTGGTGCGGGACAGTGTCAAAGGCTTTTCTTTGTTTACAAAGGCCTGTAGTGATAGGACCAGGAGCAATCCTTCAAAGCAGGGAAGAGGAGATTTAGATTGGACGTTAGGAACAAGTTCTTTACCATGAGGGTGGTGGAACACTGGAACAGTTTGCCCAAGGAGGTGATTGGGGCTAAATCCCTGGAGATATTCAAGGTGAGGCTTGACCAGGCTCTAGGCAGTCTGATCTAATTGAGGATGTCCCTGCTGACTGCAGAGGGGCTTGGACTGGATGACCTTTGTGATCTCTTCCAACTCAGACCATTCTGTGATTCCATATTGGCATTTCTCCCTGTGCTCTTTTTCTAGAGTGGCAAAACCAATCGAAAGGTTGCAGATCCTTCTCTCTGAAAGCACCTGGGTCTCAGTGTCCCCCTTCCTTGCAGCTTTTAGGAAAGACCAGATGGAATTATTGCAGTGCTGCAACATTTCTCCCTGGATAACTGGAGGGCATGAACAGTACCTTGAAATATAACGTATCAAAAAATGATGAGGCCTCCAGCAGCATGAATGTAGAAATATAGTCTGTGCCTGTCTTATAACTGTTCTGGAACAGTTCTGTGCTGAGTCCAGATCTGTTCCTCCGTACCTCAGCCTGGGTTCATTAAGCAGTAGGACATTTTAATGCAGTCCAGTAGTTTTTCATCATTTTGATCAGATTGGATGTGAAGCAGAGGACTGATGAAGATCACTTTGGTCTGTAGGTGCAAGGACATTGCAGGCACTGGACATATATACTCCATTTTCACAGGATTACAGAATGTCAGGTTAGAAGGGACCCTAAGGATTATCTGACCCATTCTTTCTAGGTACTGATTTTCCATGGACTTGGTGTGCTTGCTTTTCAAAAGATGCTTTGTTCCTGTTAGCTGTGCCCTCACATCCTTTTTTGTAAGGAAGCTGCTGCTTGAGAAAAGGGTCTGATACCTTTTCTTACATTTTCTTGAGAGAGCTGTTCAAGGTTTTGGAGTGAACACCTTAGCACTACTTGAAGGAAAGTTGTAATAAGGTGGGGGTCAGCATCTTTGCCCAGGCAGCTTGTGACAAGACGAGAGAGTATGGCCTGAAGCTGTGCCAGGGGAGGTTTAGGTTGGATGTTAGGAAGCACTTCCTAACAGAAAGGGTAATTAGACATTGGAAGGACTGCCCAGGAAGGTGGTGCAGTTGCTGTCCCTGGAGGTGTTTAAGGAAAGATTGGATGTGGCCCTTAGTCAGTGTGGTGCTGTTAGGTCACAGGCTGGACCGGATGATCTCAGAGGTCTATTCCAGCCTCAATATTCCTGTGATTCTGTGAAAGCAGGAGACAGTGTAGGTGCGAAAGGAATGGGAAGAACAGGCAAAGATATGTCATGTTGGAGGAGGAGGAAGGGAAGAAAGAGAAGTAAAACCTGTGAATAGGCAGAAAAGGAGGCTGGTACAGATGAATGCATGCTCTTCCTCCACAGCAGTGTTGTGAGGAGAGCATTGCAGCACTTGGCTCTGTGCGGCTGCTGGAAGCTGGGTGCCCTTAATTGGAATAATTTGGTTTCATAATCTGGTTTGAAGTGACAGGAGATCCAGAGAGTTCATGCTGCATTACAGAGCAACACATTATCCTTTTAATGCCATTCCTTTGAATGTGTTGGCTGTGTTAATGTGACAAGTGGAAAGAAAATTCAGTGTTTAGTGTCTAACATGTGTAAAGCATCCCTATGCATTTACTCTTCTCCGTGGGTAATTGAAACAGGGATGGGGATGGGTTCTGCTTAAATAGGTTTGAAATACACTCTTTGCTCTTGACCCAGACCAGCTGACTTGGAGTACTCTGGCAATTTCCAAGTGTTACATAGTGTGATATATATCTTCTCAGGAATAGCAAATGTTTTTTAAAGTAGGGTAAGTTTATATAGAAAAATTAATTTTCCTTTACATACAACGTGTCTGACATAAGTAAGGAGCCGAGTAAAACTTTTGGGTTAATTCGTGCTTTAAGGAGAGAAAGGTTTCTGCGGAGAATTAGAAGTGCAAACCCATTCCTTGGACTCATTTCTCTCTTGCAAAGTGCAGTTTGCTCACTGCCTGTTTTGACTCTTTAGTGCCAATGTGATCATTGATTCACACTTGGTCCTTCTAACAGTTCTTTCAGCTGGAGCTCAGCCCTCTTGCCCTACTCAGTCTCTTGAGAACAATTTGGGAACTGGACTGTTCTTTGTGTTTGATGAAAGGAGAATTTTCTTACTGGTGTTGGTTTTATGTCACAGTTGCAAGCAAGAAATTGGTCATGTTTTCTAGCAGGAGTTTGGGAAAGAGAAGGTTTGCATTCCACATGTTGGCAATAATGAGCCCTCTACAATTGCAGGGAAACTGTATTTCTTCCCAAGTATGGGTTGCAGGAAGTAGTGTAACATGTGTTGCTCTCCAGAAGAGGGATTTGGAGTAATTCCTTCTATTTCTTAAAAACACCTATTTTAATCTCTTTTGCTCAGTTACTAACTTGGAATACAACACAGTGGTTTGTAGTCACTCTACAACAGTCTCCATGAGGTTGGAGTGATGTGGGGATTGGTCTCCCAAGTATCAGGTGATAAAAGGAGAGAAAATGACCTGAAATTGTGCTGGGGAGGTTTAGGTTGGAGATTAGGAAAACTTCGTTTCCTGTGAGAGTGCTCAGGGATTGGAACAGGCAGCCCAGGGAGGTGGTGGAGTCACCATCTCTGGGGGTGTTCAAGAAACTTGTGGACATGCACTTGGGGCTATGGTTTAATGGCCATGGTGGTATTGGGGTGATGGTGGGGACTCTAACCTTAGAGAGTTTTTCCAACTGAAACAATTCTGTGATTCTGAGGGTTTGAGAGTAGATAGGAGTAAGGATGGGGTGCTTATGGGAAAGCAAGAGCCATGCCAAACACTTCTGAAATTCTGGGTTACAGTCACTTAGTCACACTCAGTAATGATTTAAAATTACATCTTCTATGCACAGTGACATACAGTTTCTTTGGTGATTAAGCACTCAAATTCTTGTGGGCTTGGTGCTGCTCCAGGTTCTGCATAGGGGAAAGAGGCTGGGGCCTTTCTGTTGTTTAAAGGATAGGGTTTGGATAAGTGAGTGCCCCATAAGTGTTTCAAAGCCTTTATGCTGCTGTGAATCACTCCACATAGGGCACTTCAGAGGGAAAGTATTGCTCCCAAAGTAGCTTTTTTTTATTGCAGCTGTTGACTGTTTTATGTAGAAAAACAAACTGAAGAATCATTCTTGGCCACAGCAGATACCATTGCAGAGGTCTTTTTTCTTTTTTCTATTTTCTATTTTCCTTTTATTTTTCTTTCTTTCTTTATTATTGTTTCTTGTTTTTCTTCCTTTTAAAAATTTT
>WBNM01021107.1:20884-46338 GCA_013399055.1 Ramphastos sulfuratus
TTTTTTTTTTTTTTTTTTTTTTTTAGGAATCCTGTGTGTTTGTTTTCTATATCAACAAGCTACAAATTTGTCAAGAAGCAAGTAACTGAAGAATGCTGATGCAAATGTTTTACAGAGCCTCTGGCCTTTCAGTAGAAATGGCAATCCTTCAGTTTGGAAACACAGCTTTCCAGAGAATCCTATAATGGTTTGAGTTGGAAGGAATCTTGAAGATCACCTAGTTCCAAACCCCTCTCCCATGGGCAGGGGCACCTTCCACTGTACCAAGTTGCTTAAAGCCCTGTCCAACCAGGTCTCGAACACCTCCAGGGAGGGGGCATCCACAATCTCCCTGGGCAACTTGTTCCAGTGTCTAACCACCCTCATTGTGAAGAATTTCTTCCTAATCTCCAATCTACATCTCCCCACTTCCATCCAAAAGCCATCCCCCCTCATCCTATCTCTACAAGTCCTTGTAAAAAGTCCCTTCCTGTGTAGGCTCACTCCAGGTACTGTAAGGCTGCTCTAAGGTATCCCCAGAGCCTTCTCTTCTCTAGGCTGAACAACCCCAACTCTCTCAGCCTTTGCCTAGAGGGGACGTTCTCCAGCCCTCTGATCATCTTGGTGGCATCCTCTGTACCCACTCCAGCAGTTCAATGTCATTCCTCTGTTGGGGCACCAGAACTGGATGTAGTGCTCCAGGTGGGATCTGTCTTGAGGACCATAAAGCGGTAAGTCCCCTTGCTGTCCTGCTGCTCCCCCTGCTTTGGATGCAGCCCTGCGCACAGCTGCTTTCTGGGCCACCAGTGACCATTGCTGGCTCACGTTGAGTTTTTCATCCACAAACACCCCCATGGACATTCTCACGGTGGCTTCACTAGAAGATGTGCATACAGTGCCATCCATGGCTGGCACTCATGTGGCTACTTTTTTCTTCTTTCACCACTTTCCTTCTCCAGAGAAGCTGCAGATGAAAATACAGGCAGCTCAAGGGAAGCTTTGGCATTTGTATTTCTAACTGAGTGCTCAGGGAAGGTGAGAACACCTGAGGTGGTAAGAGTTGAGTGGAAAATGGAATTGGTCAAGGTGACAGCTAAGTGGATGGTCTTCATTTGTTGTTGTTCTCACTGCTGCTAGCTTTCTCCCCACTAAAATTAGCTGGACATGCTGATGGATGAGATGCAGCATGGCAGCATTTTCTTGAAGCAATAACTTGTAGCAAGCAACTCTTGCTTTCGGCCTGTCTGTATGTGTGGCATGGGAAAACAGCTTTGGAAAAGAAAGAGATGTTTTAACTATAGAGAAGATAAATCAGTGCTCTGCTCAAACACCTTTTCAGGCCAATTTAAAATGCTCCGATGGTATCCTTGTGTTAAAAATGCACCTCCCACAGACTGTTTAGCTTTGACTGAATGGTCTTTGTCAATGGAAAAATGTTCTAGCCGAGCATCCTTGTTTCATTTTGTAGAGAAGAGGAACGTGTATTCTTCTGCAAATGACAAGTTTAATCAAACTGAGTATGCCATTTATCTAATTACCGTTGGAGATGATTAGGTTTTTAGGTAATCCCTTAAATTAGATCAGAAATCATTTTGTCTTACAGCTTGAGGTTTCCTTTCAAATAGAGTTTTATTTCCCCGTCTAGGAAAATGAGGTGTTCTGTAGTCTCCAGTCCTTCTTCCAGATACTTCCATTTTAATTTCATGCCCTGTAGCTCCTGAGGAACTTTGATACATATATATTAAGGCAGTATGTGTTGTTCAAAGCACTGTGTTCTGTATATACATGAAGTTATTGAGTGCATTTTCTGTGTGGATGTTGACTAGTGGTTTTGTGACTTAAAAGTGGAGGAAGCAGGTTCTTAAATGCTTCTCAGAATCAGAGAATGGTTGAAAGGGGTTGGAAGGGACCTCTGGAGATCATTGAATCCAAGTTCCCTGCCAAGACGTTCACCTAGAGGAGGTCACACAGGAACACATCCAGGTGGGTTTTGAATGTCTCCAGAGAAGGAGACTCCACCACCTCTCTCAGCAGCCTCTTTCACTGCTCTCTCATTGGTAAATTAAAGAAGTTCCTCCTCATGTTTAGATAGAACTACTTATGTTCAAGTTTTCCCCTGGTGCTCCTTGTCCTGTCATGGGGCACCACTGTTAACAGCCTGGTCCTATCCTCCTGACACCCACCCTGTAAGTATTCATAAGCATCGATGAGATCCCCCATCAGGCTTCTCTTCTCCAGGCTTAAAAGGCTCCAGTTCTCTCAGTCTTTCCTCATCACCAAGATATTCCAGTCCTCTCAGCACTTTTGTTGCCCTTTACTGTACCCTCTCCAGCAAGTGTCCCTGTCCTTTTTGAACCAGGGAGCCCAGATGAGGGCCTACAGGAAGACTGGGGAGGAACTATTGACAAGGTTTTACAATGACAGGACTAGGGGCAATGGGTTTAAACTGGCAGAGGGGAGATTTAGGCTGGATGTTAGGAGGAAGTTGTTTGCAGTGAGGGTGGTGAGACACTGGCACAGGTTGGCCAGGGAGGGTGTGGCTGCTCCCTCCCTGGAGGGGTTCAAGGCCAGGTTGGAGGAGGCCTTGAGTGACCTGTGCTAGTGAGAGGTGTCCCTGCCTATGGCAGGGGGTTGGAACTGGATGATCCTTGAAGTCCCTTCCAACCTTACCATTCTATCATTCTTTGATTCTATGCACTGGACACAGATTGTTATGTGCCAGTGAGGTTTCTACAGCAATCTGTGAGAAGCTCATTTGGAAATGCTTCAGTCCTTTAATGTTCCCTTCAGTTGTTGCCTGGTCCATGTTATTTCTGCTTTTGCATGACAGTTATTTCATGTGTTATTTCATTAGTGAACTTAAACTGCCTCTCTCCCAAAATGAGAGTGAGAAAGGTGCAGCAAAGACAGAAACACTGATCATACAATGGTTTGGCTTGGAAGGGACCTTAAACATCGTTTAGTTCCAGCCTCCCTGACATGGGAGCAACTTAGACCAGGTTGCTCAGGGCCTCACCCAACCTGGCCTTGAACACCTCCAGTGAGGGGCATCCACAACCTCCCTGGGTAATCTATGCCAGTGTCTCATTGCCCTTACTTTAAAGAATTTCTTTCTAATCTCCAGTCTAAATCTCCCCTTTTCCAACTTAAATCCATTCCCCCTCATCTTGATGCTACCTGATCCATTATCTTGCTTGCATCTCTCTTCCCTTTGCTCTGCACAGCCCAAGTTCTCTCCCTGGGATGGTTTTAAGCTCCAACAGCAGCTATTGCTTCTTTTCAAGGTTTCAGAGCTGTGTGCAGTCCAGACTGGACTCCTATTTATAGCAAAGCTATTTTTTTATGGCTGACTTGGAGTGCAAATTGCTCTCCCAATTAAGCAATGCAGATCTGTACCATTTACCTATGTTCTGTCTCTCTAAAACTCACTCTCAGTGGCCAGACAGTCATAGCTCTGGGTTTCTACTCTGGCTACATTCATAGTGATGTTTAAATGCCAGTACAGAGGCTCCTTCCTTTGGTTAATTAAATTCAAATTTAACACAATCCAAACCAAAAAGAAATTATTATTTCTTTTTCTTTCCAAACCTGAGTGCTGCAGTAATTGCAGTATATCACAGCTGCTAATCACATACCATGCCTGCAGTTGGGAATCCTCCCACTGGGTGAAGCTGCACTCTTCTTCCCTCTAATTGTGATTAGCATTCCAATAGTACCACCAGAAGCCATCCTTCCCCTCCTCTGCTCACTCGGGTCACAAGAGCTCACTTCTCCTTGTGTATTTCTCAAACAGTGGGGTTTGCATTTAAAAGGAGGGGGGGAAAGCTGAAAATAAGCCTCATGAAGGCTTGCTTGCTGTTCCTACAGTGATTGTTTTTTCTTTTTAAATGAGAATGCTTGCACATCCTTTGGGTCTTCCACTCAACCTATTGGTAATAAAGGGAATGGTTTTCTGTATTCTGTTCCTGCTTTGGGCTTTTGATTTGGGGTTTTGTTTGTTGTAGTTTGGTTGGTTTGTGGGGTTTGCTTGTTAGGTTTTTGTTGTTGTCGATTGGTTGTGTTGGATTTGGGTTGGTTGTTTTGTTTATTCTTGGGTGTATTTTTAGTCAGGTATTGCTGCCACAGATGAAAGAGGTATTTCAGTAAATCCTGTTGTGTCAGTACTTTTCGTTGATGTCTCGGGGTATGGAAACCTGTGCTTATCTTGGGAGTTTCTGAGACCAGTGTGCCTAGTGATTTTGAACTGGATGTCCAAAGATCTCTTTTGGTGAGGGGTGGGCATACTATAAAGGATGGTTTCATGTCAAAAGATGCATTGCCAACAGATCCAGAGAGGTGATTCTGCCTCTTTGCTCTGGTGAGACCTCACCTGGAGTACTGCATCCTGGTCTGGAGCCCTCAGTATAGGAAGGACATGGACCTGATGGAACAGGACCAGAGAAGGGGCATGAAACTGATCAGTAGGTTGGAGCACCTCTGCTGTGAGGACAAGGTGAGGGAGCTGGGGTTGTTCAGCCTGGAAAAGAGGAGCCTCTGGGGAGACCTAATGATGACCTTCTAGTACCTCAAGGGACCCTACAAGAAGGATGGGGACAGACTGTGTGCAGAGGCCTGCAGTGACAGGACAAGGGGCAATGGCTTCAAACTAGAGAAGGGCAGATTTAGATTGGATGTCAGGGACAGGTTCTTTACCATGAGGGTGGTGGAACACTGGAACAGTTTGCCCAGGGATGTGGTTGAGGCCCCATCCCTGGAGACATTGAAGATGAGGCAACTTGATCTAACTGAGGATGTCCCTGCTTACTGCAGGGGGGATTGGACTGGATGATCTTTGGAGGTTCCTTCTAGCTTGGACCATTCTATGATTCTGCAATTCTGTGTTCTGCGGAGTGCTTATTTGAGGTGATGTGTAAATTCCTGAACGCTCCTGGTCACAGATTATCTTCCTAACATCCTTAGTGCAAGACTTCAAAAACTGGGTAAGGGGGATGGGGTCCCTCCCTGTTGTCAGTCACTGCAAGTGTTCAAGAAATGCATGACCACAGATCTTTGGGACATGGTTTAATGGTAGTGGTGGTGTTGGGTTGACTTAGGTTGGACTTGATGATCTTGGAGGTCTTTTCCAACCAAAACAATTCTATGACTCTATGATTGGTAGCTACCCAGACACCAGCACAATGCCCCCTGGGAGGTCACTCAGTCTTTTTTTTTTTTTTTCCTTTGGCTTGGGACTACTTTGGTTTGTAATTCTGCATCTTCTCTGTGAAAACAAAATTGAGAAGGCATGGGTTGGTTCCTGAAGGGAGGCAAGACTTGAAGCCTCACCAGATCTATTGTATGTAGTCTAACGGTGCAGCAGTGAGCTTCAGGTGCTTCCAGATTGATTGTTGGAGTCTTTGCTGCAGAGTGCTTTGGAACTGTGAGTGAGCCAAATCATTGTTGGAGCAGGTCCAGAGGAGGGCTGTGAAGATGATCAGAGGATGGGAGCCTATGTGGTACAGGCTGCAACAGGCTGTTGAGTCTGGAGAAGAGAAGGCTCCGGGGAGACCTTATAAAGGCCTTCCAGTACCTGAAAGGGGCCTACAAGAAAGCTGTGGAGGGACTTTTGACAAGGGCTTACAGTGACAGGGAAAGGAGCAGTGGCTTTGAGCTGGAAGAGGGGAGATTTAGACTGGAGATTAGAAAGAGATTATTTACAGTGAGGAAGAGGATGCCCAGGGAGATTGTGGATGCCCACTGTCTGGAGGTGTTCAAGGCCAGGTTGGATGAGGCCTTGAGCAGCCTGGGCTAGTGGAAAGTGTCCCTGCACATGGCGGGGTGGGGTTGGAACTGGCTGATCTTTGAAGGCCCTTCCAATCCAAACGATTCTTTGACTGTAGTGCCATTAATTGCACTCCTCATCCTGCCTTTTCAAAATACCAGGGGGGTTCGAGTGCTTTGCCATGACTGTTTGGTGCTGATATACTCTGCACATCCATAATCCATTGTCTCAGAGACTGTCAGAATCTTCACCACACAATACCACCTTCAATTTTTGTTGACTGATCCAGCCCTAAACCTGTGTTGGTTGTTGCCCAGCAGGTGGTGATAGGGTTGCAGATAGATTTGGGTTCTTGGTTAATGGCTAGGCTTTAAAAGTCCTCCATTTTGGAGGCATTTTTTAACTAGCCATTTAACAGGCTGCTGTTGCCTCGGTCTCAGGTGCTGATGCGGAAAACTGATCTCTTAAAACCTAGCTATGCTGTGTCAATGACAGTGACCTCAGTTTATGAGCCCTCCTAGGCTGTTTGACTCCAGAGTGACACAGGCAGTGCTTCTTGATCCATCAGGCTGTCTCGGAATGTAGATTCATGTTACTGGTTCTCTTTCCCAAGCTCCTAAGGTCTGCTCTGGTTTGTTGTTTGTTTAGCAGTCAGACTTGTGTACAGAAATACAAAGGCGATGTAGCAGCCCAGTAGTACAGCACTGACTGCAAAGCAGTATGGACTCAACTTGTCATGAGCAAAATGATTTGGTTTCCAAACTTTTTTCTTTTCTTTTTTTCAGTTGCAAACATGTTTTAGTTTTTATTTTAATTGGAGCAATTAAACAGTGCCTTTTTGTGGAATCATAGAATAGTTTGGCTTGGAAGGGACCTTAAAGATCAGTGAGTTCCAACCCCCATGCCAAGGGCAGGGAGACCTTCTACTAGACCAGGTTTCTGAAGGCCCTGTCCAACCTGGCCTTGAGTACCTCCAGGAAGGGGACATCCACAACCTCCTTGGGCAACCTGTTCCAGTGTTTCACCACCTTACTGTAAAGAATTTCTTCCTAAGAGTCAGTCTAAATCTTCCTTCTTCCATCTTCAATCCATTTCCTCTTGTCCTGTCACAACAAGCCCTTGTAAATGTCCCTCCTCAGCTTTCTCTTAGGCCCCCTTCAGCTACTGGAAGGACACTAGAAGGTCTCTTTGGAGACTTCTCTTTGCCAGCCTGAACAGCCTCAACTCTCCACAGCTTGAAAACCTTCAGGTCTTCGTGTGCCTGTCTTGTGTAGCTATTGTAAAATTTTGGTATTGTAAAATCAGAACTGGTTTGGTAGATATTACTTTACAGAGCAAACAATCAAGGAAAACTGAGAAACTAAAGTGGTTCTCTTGACTACTGCTTTATCTGCCCACAGATTAATTAAAATTTTGGTTTAAAGCCAAAGTACTGCATCCTTTGAAAATTATTTTCTTCAGTCACAGATGAGATTTCATTTAGAGGTGAGGGAGAGAGATGCCACTTTGGTGGTCCTTGTAAGATGATAATATTTGGAATTTGTGTATTTGGGATTGGTGAAACTTTCCTCCCTATGTCGTGTCTCAGTCTGGTGCAGCGTTTGCTCCTGAGGCTTCACCTCTGTTTAGGTGTGAGTGCTGTGGATCCTGGCCTTGGCCATGGTTATCTGTTTGTATGCAGGTGCAATGGACATTTCTGCTGCTGTGCTACTTACTGCTGAAGGGAAGTTCAAAGATTATCAGGTGTCATTCAAAGATTATCAGGTGTCATTTGATTACAAACTGAATACATTCTGTGATTCTATTTTGGACACGGCATTTTGGGATGTGGTTTAGTGGCCGTGGTACTCTTAGGTTGATGGTTGGACTCGATGACCTTGGAGGTCTTTACCAACCAAACCAATTTTATGATTCAATAGCAGAGACCTTTCTGTCTGCAGTCACAGTTATCTTGCTCTATACACACATTTCATGTGTGCACACAAATACGTACCACACACACATGAGCACGTTGGTGCCATATGTGGCCATGTGTTTCTTGTGTCACTAGTGGTCTGATGATATGTATATAGCCTCCTTTGACCTCAGAATGCTGTCAGATGTACAGGTAGCTGCTTTCAGAGATTTTCAGCAGTGAAGGCTTCAGGTGTCACAGTGGCAGCTTCCATGCTTCAGCTCCTTGAAGGGGAAGAAGAACTTAAATGGGCCATGATAAGAACACAGAGGTAGTGGGTGTAACATGCAAGAAGCTATCCTTCAGGTGACACTACATCCATCCCAGTTTCCCTGTAGCCTTGAAACTCTCCCTTTGCCTTGAAAGTCGCTTTGCTTGTTTTGACCAGGTGCCGTGGAACCTGATGTGAGTGGGGAGGAGAAGATGCCTTTCAAAGGCCCTGCTATGGGTTCGGGTGCTCCTCACCACCCACAGTTCCTCACAAGTACTTGCAGTACATGAGGCTTAACCCTTTTGCCTGTGAGGAGACTCAGCCGAAGGTCTGCAGGCACTGTGGGTGGTCAGCACCCTGCTCCCTGTGGAAAGAAAAAGGCATGAAGAGCCCTGCCTCAGTGTCCTCTGCCTCTGGGGTGGTGGCTACTGAGCTCCCTGAAAAGGCATGAAGAGCCCTGCCTCAGTGTCCTCTGCCTCTGCGGTGGTGGCTGCTGAGCTCCCTGAAAAGGCATGAAGAGCCCTGCCTCAGTGTCCTCTGCCTCTGGGGTGGTGGCTACTGAGCTCCCTGAAAAGGCATGAAGAGCCCTGCCTCAGTGTCCTCTGCCTCTGGGGTGGTGGCTGCTGAGCTCCCTGAAAAGGCATGAAGAGCCCTGCCCCTCAATTTCAGAAAGATGTTGAGGTGCTGAATGTGTCCAGAGAAGGGCACCAAGGCTGGTGAGGGGCCTGGAGCACAGCCCTGTGAGGAGAGGCTGAGGGAGCTGGGGGTGTGCAGCCTGCTGAAGAGGAGGCTCAGGGCACACCTCATTGCTGTCTACATCTACCTGAATGGAGGTTGTAGCCAGTTGGTGTTGGTCTCTTCTCCCAGGCACCCAGGGACAGAACAAGAGGACACAGCTTCAAGCTTGCCAGTGCAGGTTTAGGCTGGATGTTAGGAAGAAATTCTTCATGGAAGAATTGGCATTGGAATGGGCTGCCCAGGCAGGTGGTGGAGTCCCCATCCCTGGAGGTATTTAAGAGAAAGCTGGATGAGACACTTGATGCCATGGTATTAGTTAATTAAAAGGATTAGGTGATAGGTTGGACTCAATCACAGGATGTCAGGGGTTGGAAGGGACCCAAAGAGATCATCCAGTCCAACCTCCCTGCCAGAGCAGGACCATTATCTAGCTCAGGTCACAGAGGAACACATCCAGACAGGTCTTAGAAGTCTTCAGAGAAGGTGACTCCACAATCTCTCTGGAGAGCCTGTTCCAGTGCTCTGTTACAGTAAAAAAGTTCCCCCTTGTGTTGAGGTGGAACCTCCTGTGCTGCAGCTTCCATCCATTGCTCCTTGTCCTTGATGATCCCAGAGGTCTTTTCCAACCTGGTTGATTCTGTGACTTGTTTCTTCCTCCCTGGTTCCTTCACCTGATGGAACACCTATTATCTCAGCCCCTGAGCTCTCTCACTCTTCTCCTGTGTTTTATTCTGTCCTGCTGGAGGATGACCTGCAGGTGGATGAAGGCAGACAAGCTGCAGAGGCCTTAACTGATAGTTAATCCTTTGTCTTCTTAACTAGAGCTGGTACCAGTATAAGCTGTAGTAAGTTACTAGTTTCATTATTAAAGCCTCATTAGGACTTTTAATTGTCACATCTGGGCCAGACTGTTTGGTAGGAAAAGTTTGTTTCCATATAAACCTAAGGAAAAGAATTGTTAACTTAGAGCATTGGAGCAGGCTGCCCAATGAGCTTGTGGAGTCTCTGTCTATTGAGGCATTCTGAACCCACCTGGACATGTTCCTGGGTGATTTTTTTCTAGGTGATCCTGCTGTAGCAGTGGAGTTGTACTAGATGATCTTCAGAGAACTCTTCCAGCTCTCAGCATGCTGGGATTTCATGAGATAGCACATACACCTGTGTGCAACCCACACGTGTGTAAATTACTCAAGTGTGGCAATGTAAGTCAGCAACCGGGCTCTGAGGTTTTCTCAGACAACATCGTAGGAGACTGTTGGGAAAATGGTTTGTTAAGGGAGAGAGTTGCAGGAATTTGTGTAGGTAGATAGGTGGGAGAAGCCCCTCACATTCCTTTATCCTTACCATCTTTTCTTGGAAGGCTTCTGAAGATGGCTACTTCTCAACAAATCCAGCTAGCACCATGCCTGCTGTGAGCGTGGGTATCAGCAGTGTGTGCTGGCACTCCTTGTGCTGCCAAACACTTGGAGCTGCTTGTTCTTCCCACCAGCACCCACACTCTCCAGTTCAAAGAGCTGTTCTCCATGGGGTCACCCTCTTTAAGATGGGATTGTTCTCCATCTTAGTAGTCATTGCAGCCCAGATGTGTTGTCAAGCTCTGTTTGTGCCTCACTTTGGCAGCAACAATATGAGGAGAGGCTGAGGGAACTGGGGCTATTTAGTCTGGAGAATGTGAGGCTCTCTGCAGCTCCCTGAAAGGAGGTTGGAGCGAGGTGAGGCTTGGTCTTTTCTTCCTATTATCAGGTGACAAAAGGAGAAGAAATGACCTGAAATTGTGCCATAGGAGGTTTACGTTGGAGATGAGGAAAAATTGTCTTTTCTGCAAGAGCGGTTAGGGATTGAAACAGGCTTCCCAGGGAGGNAACTAGAGCTGGTACCAGTATAAGCTGTAGTAAGTTACTAGTTTCATTATTAAAGCCTCATTAGGACTTTTAATTGTCACATCTGGGCCAGACTGTTTGGTAGGAAAAGTTTGTTTCCATATAAACCTAAGGAAAAGAATTGTTAACTTAGAGCATTGGAGCAGGCTGCCCAATGAGCTTGTGGAGTCTCTGTCTATTGAGGCATTCTGAACCCACCTGGACATGTTCCTGGGTGATTTTTTTCTAGGTGATCCTGCTGTAGCAGTGGAGTTGTACTAGATGATCTTCAGAGAACTCTTCCAGCTCTCAGCATGCTGGGATTTCATGAGATAGCACATACACCTGTGTGCAACCCACACGTGTGTAAATTACTCAAGTGTGGCAATGTAAGTCAGCAACCGGGCTCTGAGGTTTTCTCAGACAACATCGTAGGAGACTGTTGGGAAAATGGTTTGTTAAGGGAGAGAGTTGCAGGAATTTGTGTAGGTAGATAGGTGGGAGAAGCCCCTCACATTCCTTTATCCTTACCATCTTTTCTTGGAAGGCTTCTGAAGATGGCTACTTCTCAACAAATCCAGCTAGCACCATGCCTGCTGTGAGCGTGGGTATCAGCAGTGTGTGCTGGCACTCCTTGTGCTGCCAAACACTTGGAGCTGCTTGTTCTTCCCACCAGCACCCACACTCTCCAGTTCAAAGAGCTGTTCTCCATGGGGTCACCCTCTTTAAGATGGGATTGTTCTCCATCTTAGTAGTCATTGCAGCCCAGATGTGTTGTCAAGCTCTGTTTGTGCCTCACTTTGGCAGCAACAATATGAGGAGAGGCTGAGGGAACTGGGGCTATTTAGTCTGGAGAATGTGAGGCTCTCTGCAGCTCCCTGAAAGGAGGTTGGAGCGAGGTGAGGCTTGGTCTTTTCTTCCTATTATCAGGTGACAAAAGGAGAAGAAATGACCTGAAATTGTGCCATAGGAGGTTTACGTTGGAGATGAGGAAAAATTGTCTTTTCTGCAAGAGCGGTTAGGGATTGAAACAGGCTTCCCAGGGAGGTGTTGAAGTCATAGTCCCTGGAGGTGTTCAAGAAAGTTGTGGACCTGGCTCCTGGGGACATGGTGGTCTTTGGTTGTCAGTTGGACTCGATGATCTTGGAGGTCTTTTCTAAGCAGAACAATTCTGTGATTGTGCACAGAGCTTTAAATTACTCTGGTGGGCTTCTTAAGTGTTTGTATGTTCACCCTTATTTCTCCAAACAATAACTGTTTATACTTCCCATTTTTCATGCAGGAATTACTGTTTTGTTCTAGCCAAACTTTATTAGGTGTATTAATAAGAAAACAGCTTTGCAAAGGGCATGAAATTTATTGAGCTAATTTGTTTGTAGTGTTCTTTCAGGTTGTATTTTATGGTATTGTCTTACACATATCAAGCTTTTTTATTAGTTTGCCTTTTATTTAAGTTTGTACATTAGCATCAATGTTGTCAATGTCAGCAGATGGGCTTCCTGATGTATCTAACTCTTGGCTTCAAGTACTTGAGATTTTCACCATGTTAGTTTCCTTGTATATAAGTTCCCTTCTGTGAAAGGACCTCTCGATGGTCCTTTCCTTCTGACCATTTTCTAGTAGCTTATTGAATTGCAGTTGCTGGGTGAAGTCATATTAATACCAATATATCTGTTGATGGCTTGGAGAGGTCATTTTTCATCCCATCCTGGGTGGTGCAGTTTGTAGCTGCAGAGCTCACTGAAGTTCTGCCTCTAGTACAGATAATAAGGCACCTGTAGCTGAAGAGTTGCTGTGCTGATGATCATCAGCTCAACATGTGTGCTCAATTGCCTCTTAATGTTTTTTCAGTGACCTTCCTTATTGCTAAATTTTATCCCAGGTGTCTGTGGTTTTCTCCACTTATAATTGCTCCTGCTTCCAGGCAGGTGCTTTAGAGCTGCAGGGCACTGAACCTGCAGAAGATCTGGGAACTGACTGGGCCAGACCTGCATTGCAACAGGAGCGTGAAAGGAAGACCTTCAGTCTCGTCACAGCAGCTTCAGGTAAACAAGGCTGAGCAGCTCAGAATTGGTTTTATTTTTCCCTTTCATGGAAAATATGCTGCTGGCTCTTGGTCATCAGGCATCTTTGCAGTCATAGAATCATCATAGAAGGGATTTGTTTGAAAGGGACCTCAAAGATCATCTAGTTTCAGCCCCCTGCTGTAGGCAGGGACACCTCCCACTGGAACAGGTCGCTCAAGGCTGAGTGCAGATGAAGCCTTCTCCAAAAGGGCCAAAGGAAGGGCAGGAAATTCTAACCTGTGTCACTTCTACTTCCTGCATAGGGGACATCACATAGTGAGGTGTGTTGTGGGCTGAACAGGCTGGAAATTGTGAAACCTTTCAATACCTGGTATTTACTTGTGCATGTCCAGGATTCTGCTGTGCTCAGGAGTGTCGTGGTAGGAGGGCTGGGGCTTTGTGCCACCATTTTTCTATCAGATTTCTCTGGAGCTAAAATGCACCCTGAAGACTTAGAGGTGCTGCTTTCAGACACAATGTTCTGGAGAACTTATCAGTCCTTTCTCTGTCCAGGCAGTGTGTAGGCTGTGCATGTTGATATGAAATGTTGAAGTTTGGGTACTTAAAGGCTGCTGGATGACCTCAGGAATGCTGCCACAGGTATCCTTCATTGCTTTGGGGAAGATTTAAGAGCAAGCATAGTGATGGTTGTTTATATGGTATTTGCAGTTCTTCCTTGTCTATGATGTGGCACACTTGAGTTTTGCTTCCTGATTTGAGTGCACTGGGCTGTTCCTTAGAGCCGAGGCTGGGACCTGGGTGTTCATATCCAAGTTAGAATTTTTATAAGCTATTTCAGTACTAACATAGCAGCAACCACACAGATGCAGTCACTAATGCTTCAGGCAAGTTGGTTTATGCCTCTTTCTTTTGCTTGTCATGTTCGTTACTGTTTTGGGCATCCCTGGAACTTAAGATTTCTCTGTTTTCCTCACTGATACTTGCCAGTGATTTGGAAACACTGTCAAATGTACTTGCTTTGGTTTATGTTAAAAAATGTGCATTGAAAGGTTGTTTTCTAATGAGACAAGTGGAGGGCTTTTTACAAGGCTGTATATAAAAGTGCTGTGTCCAGCTCTGGGCACCCCAACACAAGAAGGATGTGGACCTGTTGTAGCAGGTCTAGAGGAGGATCAGGGGGCTGGGCCACTTCTCCAATGAAGACAGGCTGAGAGAGTTGGGGCTGTTCAGTCTGGAGAAGAGAAGGCTCCAAGGAGCTCTTATAGCAGCATTTCAGTATGAGTGGGGGAACTTAGAAAAAGCTGGGGAGGTACAGTTTAGAAGGACTTGTGGTGATAGGATGAGGGACAGTGGTTTGAATTTGGAGCAGGGTAGATTTAGGCTGGACGTTAGGAGGAAGCTCTTTATGATGAGAGTGGTGAAATACTGAAGCATGTTGCCCAGAGATCTGGTTGAGGGCCCATCCCTGGAGACATTCAAGTCAAACTTGATGGAGTCCTGAGCAACTGCTCTAGTTTGAGGTGTCTCTGCTGACTACAGGGGAGTTGAACAAGATGGCCTTTGAGTGTTCCTTCCAACCCATTACATCCTGTGTGAAATGAAATGTGAAAGACAGAAGTGTATTAGACATGTCTGTGGCTTCACCCAGCCCTCTCTAACATTCTTATGAAAACTTATTTAGTGTCTTTGAGAAATAACTTAATTTGCCTTAGAATAAATGATCTTCAGTTACTCTGTTAGTTAAATCAGTGGGTTGGGCTGAGAGTAATACATTGTGAAAATTAAATACTCATGTGGTAGTTGTCTTTGAGTTTTAATTTACAGAAACCTAATTGGATCTGCTAATGTAAATCTCATGCAACTGGGCTGAAGTAAAAGCAGCCATGCTGCAAACTGTGTGGCATCCCTGGTATCAGGTGATAGGATGAGAGGAAATGGTCTGAAATTGTGCCAGGGGAAGGTTAGGTTGGAGAGCAGGAAGAGTTCCTTTGCTGTGAGAGTTGTCAGGCATTGGAACAGGCTACCCAGGGAGGTGGTGGAGTCACCATCCCTGGAGGTGTTCAAGAAACTTGTGGATGTGGCACTTTGGGACATGGTTTGATGGCCATAGTGGTGGTAGATTGATGGTTAAACTCAATCTTAAAGGGCTCTTCCAACAAAAGCAATTCTGTGATAGTCAAGCAGAATTTCTTACTTGATTTTTTTGTTGTGTGTGTGAAAATAAGGCAGTGCTCTAGAAAAGGCAGAATTAAAGTACCTTTGATTTGATAATTTTTTTTTGTTTAGTTTACATCTGTGATGTGTTTTATAATGCAGTTTTAATGATTCACTGTTTCAAATACCACCCTGTAGCTGCACAAGAATGCTGAATACTGATATTTTTTTCTGGCATAGTTTTAGGTAGATTCTATGTTTAGAATCTACCTAAAATTTAGGTAGATTCTATGTTTAGTCAGGAAGTGTTATGTGAAAGCACAGATCATTTTATTTGCTTACTCTCTAGTGGTAGGGAAACCTTTTGATGTGTGTGTTCCTTCTACCTGGAGAAATGGATGTAATGCTTCCTCCTTATCACAGATACATTTGGCTGCTCCTCAGGATTTTTGCTGCTCCACTTCTGCAGCAATTCCTCAGGTGGTTGAGGTGTTCCTGTTATGTTTTGCATTCAATTATGTCATACCCTGCTGCTGGTCTCTTACAGGACATTTTCCAGCCCTCTTACTATAAATATTTATTATTTTCCTTGAGCTGCTTCTCTGCTTGAATTCTGGTCCTGGTTTTCTTGATGAAGAGCGTCTGCCTAATGACACATTTGTGTTACTTACCCCTTACCAAGGGTCTTGTCCTTCTTTGAGCTCTCAGCCACATGGTTACTACAAACTTTAGATCTCAGGATGGAAAATATTTTGGGTCTCGTCCCATTACTGTCTTCAGTGGTATAGGTCTGTCTTCCTTGATCCAAAAAGGTTAAGACTATTATGCTTTTAAGGCTCCTTGTTCTTGTGAATGTGCTCAGTAAGGTGACTTTAGAGAAAAGGTGAAAAAGAGGAGGGGAGGAAATGTTTGTGTCTTTAGGTACCATCCCTCCGTGAGAGTATTTGTCCTCTAAAGCAGAGGTGTGTGCATTAGTCTCCTATAAATCCACTGCCTTTTATTGTGTTCTATAGATGTGACAAGAGGAGCCATTGTGGTTCTGAACATCTTTTGTTCACTGCACAAAGAAGAGAGCAGACACAGATGGAGAAATCCAAACCTGTCTTCTGTGAGAAGAAAATGTATAATCCAGACTTGAGATGTTTCTGAGGGCTTGTTTGCTGCTTCTGTGGATAATACACAAATTAACCATTGTTGACTCTTGAAGTGAGCAAGTGCATCCTAGACTCATTGCAGTGCTAGGAAGTGATCTTTGTTCACTAAAAGCACATCCACAGAAGGGCAATATTATGTGAGGTGGATGGTGCTTGTCGAAGTGGGTGAAATCTCTTCCTCTCTTGTATCTGTTTTTGGCTTGTGACTGTACAGAGAAGAGTACTTCCCACTTAATTAGAAAAACAAAGATCAGCTGCTGTATGGCACTCCAAGACAGGGTTTAATGGCCATGGTGGTCTTAGGTTGGGCTTGATGAGTTTTTTTTTTTTCCCAACCAAAGGAATTTGATGGTTTTATGTTTTCAGTCAATGTGATATATTACAAGGAATGGTACTTAAAGCAAGGAGTAAGTCACACTTTTCAGTCTGCTCTTTTTGCAGATGAGGAAAGCTCAGCTGACCTAAGCATAAAAAGTTTCAGAGTTTTGATTATTTAATTAAAAGAGCTCTTCAGACATTGACAATTCACAAACATTTGCTGCCAGAAGGAAGCATTTTTTTTTGAAGGTTGGTAGTCACAAATGCCACCTGAATACTCTTAATGGTTCTCCTCCTGGCAAGATGGAGAGGTATGAAAGCAGCTTGGCAGGGGACAAGTGGTTGAATATGGAGACTAAATGGAAGGGGTTTTCTTTTTACAGGCTTTGTGTGTGTCTTCCTTGACACGTGTACCCTTTCTTGCACTGCAGTTGAGACCTTGGGGCTGGGAGGAGTATTCCTATGTAGTTGTTTAATGAGTGTTTACCCCACTGAGGGTACAAGAACATCTATGATCTGAAAAAGTGTTACTGTCACATCTTTGAAGTGCAAAGTAGACTGCTTACAATTAGTATGTATGTGCAGCTTTTTGTGAGAGACAGATCCCTGGCAAGAAATAAATTTATTCATTTCAGAGACTTGTCTTTTCTTGCAGCCTTTGGGTGTCATTTGGTGCATTTGTGACAGCATTTGGTTGTTTATATTCCTAAGTTGCTTAACTGGAAATGCATCCAGCCAGCCTAAATGATCCTGAAGTCATTGAGCATTGTGTAATGGTGGTGGTTTCTCTGAAGTTGTGACCTATCTTGTCCTCACTGGTTAGTGCTCACCAAGAGAGCTGCCTTCTCTTGTTCTGATTTCCTCCTTGCCCCTCTAGAGAATATGCTCTTGCAGTAGGAACCGAGATTGTCGGATACTTAAGGAACAGCTTGTTAGATTTCTTTCCACCTCTAGGGCAAGGCAATTCTGATTCACCTACTTGACTAGAAGATTTGACAAGCCAAATTCTGTTTATTCCATAAGGTGAGGAGTTATGAGAGGATTGCAAAGCTACAGAAAAGAAACTGAGAAAACATATCTTATGATACACACAACCTTATGACACACCCAACCTCCATCTCTGTTGTCTTCTGCTATAATTTTGCACTTCTTAGTGCCTGATTTTGTCTGGGGAAACCCAGAAAAGAGCTTAGGAAATATCTTGAATACTTAGAATTGTTCCCTCTTGCTGAAGAGAAAAAGTGGGGTTTTTGTTTTGTTTTTTTATTTTTTTTGTTGGCTTGTTTCTTCTGTTTTGGTGTTTTGTTTTTTGGTGATTGTGCTGGTTTAGACATAGTCCTCAGCAAAAACTGAGTAAAATAGAGGTGGATTGTGCTGGTTTGAAGCTAATTGGAATATTTTAATGAGAGAAATTACATTATAGGCTCTGAAAAGGAAACAGTGGTGATGTCTACTTCACTCATAGGCCTGCTGAAACGTGTAAAAGCAAGGATACAAATATAGATAAGACAAGAGTGTATCTTTCTGTTGGAGTCTGTTTTTCTTCTGCTGTGTAACCCAACTAATCATTCTGCTTCTAACTCTCCTTGCTGATCCTTCAAACTCACCTTGCATGTAAGGCAGACCCTGGGATAAGGTATAGGGGTGGGAAGAAGGTGGCAGGGTGGTTGGGAGCCCCTCCTGGGGACTCTGATTTCTGGGAGGGGAGTTGTGTTTCTGTATTACCTTTAACTTGTATATGTCTGTAACTATTCCTGTCCATTGTGTATATCTCTGCTTGTACATTGTGCTGAGCTGTAAATAGAGCTTCAGTCCTTCACTTCCAGCTGGCTGAGTCTAGTCTGGGGGATTTTCCTGAGAGTGGGGGCACGGGGAACTCCACAAACCATCACAGTTGTGTGTGTTGTGTTTTTTGTTTGGGGTTTTGTTTTGTGGGTTGTTTTTTTTTGTTTGGTTTTTTGTTTGTTTGTTCTTCCAGCTTTTGGATTTATACTGAATATGACGGAGGGTGTTACACTTCTTGGTTTGCTGGTTTGTTGTTTTTTCCCTTCTAGTGTTGTGCTTTGAGGTGTGGACTCAGAAGTACATGGGATGGTTTCTTCCCTAGGGAACTTCTTTGAATGTGTTATGCTATTCTGTGTATATTTGAGACAAAAATGGCTCGTAGTAGTCATTTCCACATAATATGAGTGATCTAATGATATTGGCCAAAGCAGTTTCAGTGAAAGTCCTTCTGGACAGATACTTTGTGATAAAATATTTGCACCTGTAGCTCGATGTGTGTTTATGAAATAACTTGTGCCTGTCTGTAGTTACACTGTGGCTGTGTCTTGAATGAAATATATAAAGACAAATAGGAGTCTTGAGCAGTGGATGATAGCTGCTGAGAGGGCAGTTCCACTTTTTTGTCTCTTTATCTGTGTTAAAGGTTTGTGTGTTTTGGGGGTTTTCCCCCACTGGCATTCCTGCCTTACTGCAGTGTTCATGGGATTTTCCTGGTGCTTTCTGCTTTGGGCAGTTCCCTCTGCAGCATCTCATGTCTTATCTGTACCCTGGATGCTCTTGTGGGGCAGACACAAGCAGGAGCAAATTGGTTATCAAGGCAGTAGCCTGTGGGTCATAGAATGACTGAGAGTGGAAAGGACCTTCAAGATACTGTAGTTTCAACACCCCTGCCCTGGATAGGGACACCTTCCACTAGAGCAGTTCACTCAAGGCCTCATCCAACCTGGTCTTGAGCACCTCCAGGGAGGGGGCATGGCCAGGGGACAAGGTGTTCTGTGCATTGCTTTCTGCTGCATTTTGGTTTAACTGAGCAGAACCTCTTTGTGAATCAAGGCATCCCTTGTGGTACTTTAAAGCACTGGAGGGAGACTAAATCCTAGTTCATCTGGATGATAGCATCGTTGGTAGCGTTAATGCCAGAGGGGGTGGTGATATCTGCCTAGGGGTTCATTGTGGATCCCTGTATTAATGTACAACAGAGTGAGCAATTCAGTTCTGGCTTGATTTAAAAAGGGCAGGTACTGCTGGAAATGGTGCCTTGGTTTCTCCCCCTTACCCATTTCACAAGTTAACCTTAACCATGCTATTGCTGATAATTCCTGGGCTGTAATTACTAAAGAGCTGAGTTCTGGTGGCTGTTGCAGTCTCCCTTGGCAATATCTAATGCAAGTTGGGAGGAACTTAGCTTTAATTACTGGAATCTCTGATTGCCTCTAATTTCTCTGCTGGGGCCAGTTTCAAGCAGTTGTGGTGGCAGTGCCTCTACTAGTTTAGGTTTTGTTAAATCTCCTGCAGGTGAAGTGTGTTGTAAAATAAAAACCACGAGGAGAACAGAGTGGTTTTGCTGCAATCCTTGTTTGCCAAACTCCTCATCAGTCTATTGAAATGAGGGGAAAGTGGAAGTGGGGCCATCTGAGGTGCATGGTTTGATCTGCACAAGGATAGGGAGGCTTTACAGAGTGACTTGGATCAGTTGGACCGATGGGCAAACACTAATGGAATGAGCTGCAACAAGGCCAAATGCCAGGTCTTGCACTTGGGTCACAACAACCCCAAGCAATGCTACAGGCTTGGGGAAATGTGGCTAGAAAGTTGTGTAGCTGAAAGGGACCTGGGAGTTCTAATTGACAAGAAACAGAATATGAGCAAGCAGTGTGCCCAGGTGGCCAAGAAGGCAAATGGCATCCTGGCTTGCGTTAGAAATGCTGTGTCCAGCAGGAGTAGGGAGCTGATTGTCCCCTTGGACTCAGCTCTAGTGAGGGCACTCCTCCAGTGTTGCGTTCAGTTTTGGGCACCTCATTACAAGAGGAATGTGGAGGTGCTGGAGTGAGTGCATAGGAGGGCAAAGAAGCTGGGGAAAGGCCTGGAGAGTAAGTCTTGAACAACTGAAAGAGCTGGGGCTGGTGAGTTTCAAATAGAAGAGGCAGAGGGGAGACCTCACTGCTGCCTACAGCTACCTGTGAAGGGATGTTGTGGAGTGGTTGATGCAGGTCTCTTCTCAGAGGTAACTAGTGCTAGAACAAGAGGGAATGGCTTCAAACTGTGCCTGGGTGGGTTTAGACTGGACATAAGGAAAAATTATTTCAGGAAAAGAGTGGTCAGGCATTGGAATGTGCTGCCCAGGGAGGTGGTGGAGTCGCCAACCCCAGATGTGTTTAAGGGTCGTTTGGATGTGGTGCTTGGGAATAAGGTTTAGGATGAACCTTGTAGAGTAGGGATATTGGCTGGACTTGGTGATCCTGAGGGGCTTTTGTATCCTGAATGTTTCTGTGATACAAAAAGGGTGAAGAACCAGGTGGAAGGGGCAAGTTGTGTGTTGGAAGCTCCCTGTGTATACCTGTGCCTTTCACTGTGTTGTAGCTGGTCTTCAGAGTCTCTGAAGTTTAAAATTGGATTTTAATACTAAAGCAGTAAAAGAATCTGTGTGTAGCAGTATCTAAACTGGAGAAGGGGAACCAGAGCCAGCTTCTATTGCAAACCAAGAAATAAAAGTATCTTCTAAGCTTCAGTGAATTTTCTTCTGATGTTACTGCTTCTAATAAATATAATTAATTTTTAGTAGATTTATCTTTATTTGGGAACAGTCTTCAGTGCTAGAGGACCTTTTATTCTTGCAGTAAACATGTAACAAAATGTAATGGCTAGAAGTCAAAATGGTTAAAGTTCAGATTGTAAATCAGCTGTAAAGATTTTTACTGAAGGTAATCAGCCACTGCAATAAATTAGCAAGGGATATCATAAATTTCTTGTCAGGTTGAAGGTGTTCCTAACTAGAAGTGTTTCTCAAACACCTCGTGCTTGAGCTACAGCTGGTTGGAGTTACTGTGGGCCTGAGTTGAGTGGTGGGAGTGAAATGCTATGTGTGGTGTTCAAATGTGAGAGGAGTAGCCCCAGAGTAAAATGAGTATTTGTTGGCTTCTGGTGGTTCAGGAAGGAGCTTCTGCGTCTGCGGACAGGAATGATTGTTTTGCTGTACTTGGAATTATGGGATAAGGAAGGGAATTTAATGGCACATGCATTATCATAGAACCACAGAATGGTAAGGATTTGAAGAGATCCCCTGGAGATCCAGTCCAACCCTGCTGCTAGGGCAGGTCACACAGGAACACATCCAGATGGGTATTGCAAGTCTGTAGAGAATGAGATTCTGCTATGTATCTGGGCAGCTCCAGGCCTCTGTCACCCTCAAAGTAAAGAAGTTTTCGTCATGTTGAGGTGGACATAGAGATTTAATCTTAGAAGAATTAGGGTCTGGACTTGAATTTTGTGGCTCTGGAGGTATTTGTGTTGAGGGGATGGGGCATATTCTTAGGAGATGAAGAAAGGTGTAGATGACAAATGCAGTTGTCAGGGTGCCATGAGTGCCAGCAGCCAGTGGGGTGAGCAGAGTTGACAGAAGGCACAGCCTGTCCCAGCAACCCATCCAGAGAGTGGGGCAGCCTCCAGGTCAGTTCACCTCTGTGGGGATGGGCCAAGTGCTTGTGCTAGAGCTGGGGACTGGCATCCTACTGTCATGCCGTGGCAGGACACTGCAGTGGGGAAAACTGGATGGTCCTCATCAAGAACTGCTTCAGTGTGTCCAGAGAGGAGCAACAAAGCTGGTGAAGGATCTAGAGAACAGGTCTGGTGAGGAGCAGCTAAGGGAACTGGGGTTGTTTAGTGTGGAAGGAGGTTGCAGTGAGGTGGGGGTTGGTCTTTTCTCCCTAGTATCAGGTGACAGAATGAGAGGAAACGGCCTGAAATTGTGTTGGGGGAGGTTTACGTTGGAGAGGAGGACAAATATCTTTGCTGCAAGAGTGGTCAGGGATTGGAACAGGTTACCCAGAGAGGTGGTGGAGTCCCCATCCCTGGGGAAGTTCAAAAAACACATGGAGATGGCACTTGGGGACATGGTGTAATGGCCATGGTGGTGTTAGGTTGAAGGTTGGACTCGATGATCTTAGAGGTCTTTCCCAACCAAAACAACTGACGCTGCTGAATTTGTCTCTGTTGACAATGCTTTGTTTTTGTTTGAGCTTTACTTGGCTGCTTTTCCTTCTATAGTTGTGTGTGAAGTACCACCAGAATTACCAGGCAGATGGATGGATTTGGCTACTTGTTCTGCAGTTTTTCTTGTCACCAGACATGGAATGTATATTGAATGTCCCCGAGCATGGGCAGGAAGAGCGGTGTGACCCCTTCCTGGGAAAGGAGCTGGTCACACTGTTACAAATGTAATTGCCACCAGTCTTTATGATGAAAATAAGCAAAGCCACATTTGCTGACTATCCAGTCTTTCCTGCCAGTTCTTTCTGAATCATCAGCTTTTGGAAAGAGCAACAGAAATTGTGCAAAGGTCTAACTTTCACAGATAATCATCTTCAAGTGTGACAGTTGTCATCTCTATTCCCTTGCCTTTAGAGGCTACATACAGCGATGCATCTAAATGGTTGAGTCTTCCTCTGCACTTAAAATGAACCATGGCCAGAATTCACATCAAAAAAGTTAAAAGCAGGGTAAATGATTTTGTGAATGATTTTTCGAGGGACTAATAATACTTTAGACAACTTTCTGGCCTTTGGCCAATAGGTTGCTCTTTGGGGAGATGTAAGAGCAACTGTGCCATGTAATTGGACTTGGGTGTCAGGTGTTTGAAGGTGTATGGGATTTGTTCACACCCTATTGTACCACTGGAGAGAGAACCTCTTAGGTTTTCACTGTCTGCTGAGCAGTGAAACCCATTGTAGAGTTTTTGGTTCATTAAATTGGGCAGCTTTACATTTAAGAGCTGCTCAAAGGGAATCTGTGTGTCCACTCTCTGCCTCTCCGCATGCTTGGCACGGGTTAAGGCTTTATAAGCGGTTTTGTGGCTATCCTCTGAGATTGTATTTGCTGCCTATCAAATTAACAGTGGATTCCTGCCTTCCAACACAGAAACTTGACTTTTTTCACAGAATGGTAGGGGTTGGAAGGAGCTTCCAATCTTCCTGCCAAGGCAGGTTCACCTAAAGGAGGTCACACAGGAATATGTTCAGGCAGGTTTTGAATGTCTGCAGAGACATCACCTCCCTGGACAGCCTGTTCCAGTGCACTGTCACCCATAATGAAGTTTCTCCTCATATTTTGATGTGACTACCTGACTCTGGAGGTTCCTTCCAACACAAACCATTCTATGAGTGAAGATAAGTTTCATCACTGTGCTTGATTCTGCAGTTGCTGATGTAGGGTAAACAGGAAGGGAGGAAGAAAAAGGACAGAATTAATGTACTTAGAAAGGTGAGGTGCTGACTATAACTATGGAAGAGTCATTGTATGGGCAAGATAATCTGATCTTGACATAAATTGGATTAAAACTGAACTTGTATAAGGAGAAGATAGTTATTTAATTACTACTGGCTGTTGATACAGTGATTATGATCAGTTGCTGTTCAGTATGAGGAAGAAATTCTTCACAGTGAGGGTGGTGAGTTGCCCAGGGAGGTTTTGGATGCGCTGGAGGTGTTCAAGGCCAGGATAGACAAGGCCTTAAGCAACCTGGTGTAGTAGGTGTCCCTACATATGGCAGGAAGTTAGTTCTGGTGTTATTACTTGAGCCTGAAAGTCATCTTTGAATTCCTGTTGATTTGAAACTGTAGATACTTGTATTTTGAAATCAGAATGTGTAACACTGCTCTGAATTGCTTATTGTTACTCTGGATTTTTTCCATATCCGTGGTCCGCAGAATCCAGTGACCTGTTCTGTTTCTGTTTACCCTCAGTTTGTTGAGCAAGGTGATTGTATTGTAGCAAGATTGCAGTATTAAACCAGCATGTGGTATCATAGCAGTTGACAGGTCAGAGAATCACAGAATGGTAGGGGTCAGAAGGCACCTTCAGAGATCATCCAGTTCAGCCCCTGTGCCAAAGCAGTATCACCTGGGGAATGTCACACAGGAGTGCATCCAGAGGGGTTCTGAGAGTCTCCAGAGAAGGAGATTTTGCAACCTCTCCAGGCAGACTGCTCCAGGGCACCATCTCCCTCAAAGCAAAGTAGTTTTGCCTCCTGTTGAGGCAGATATTCCTCCATCCCAGTTAGTACCTGATGTCCTTTGTCCTGTCACTGGGCATCATTAAAAATATGACTGACCCCTTCTTCGTGACACCCACCCCTAAGATGTTTACAGACATTGATCAGATCCCCTCCCAGCCTTCTCCTCTCCACACTAAAGAGCCCCAGGTCTCTCAGCCTTTCCTGATAAGAGAGGTTCTATTCCCTTAATCATCCTGGTGATCCTCTATTGGCCTCTCTCCAGTAGTTCCCTGTGTCTCTGGGCTCCCCACATTAACATAGTACTCCACGTGAGGCCTCACTGGGGCAAAGCAAGGCTACTTTAGCACTGTGTGTTTTGTCTTTCCTCATGGTGTGCAGAGACTTAAGGCACTGTCACTGTATCAAGTGGGCTGCAGTGGTGGTGCTTCCCAACAGTCAGTCAGTTACATGTCCTTAAGTGGTTCAGATGATTCAGCCTGGTTCGTGAATCACCCTGGGCAGTGATTTAGACATATCTGGGATAGTAAGAGCCAAGTCATTTTAGTTTGCCCCAGAGGCTAAATTGGTGTTCAGATCAAATTCAATTAAGTTTGGGGGGTTTTTTTGGTTTGGTTTTTTTTTTTTTCCACACTCTTAATTTTTAATTTTCTGACAGCTTTATTCACTGTGTGCCCAAAAGGCCTGCCACCACTTAGGCATCCTTTCAGGAGCTTGAAGGCAGCACCTAGTTGTCATGTGCATTGTATAAAAGTGTGAATGGACCATTTGGGGTTTTATTTACTTCAATTAGGAGATGGTGGTGGTGTTTGTGTCCCCATGAAAGCTGATTGGTAACAAACACTGTAGATTTGAGCTTCAAATTTGCAGGGAGATCATAGAATGGCAGGGGTCAGAAGGGACCTCCAGAGATCATTGAGACTCCCTCCTTGCTGAAGCAGGATCACATAGTGCAGGTCACACAGGAACACATCCAGATGGGTCTTGCAAGTATGCAGAGATGAAGACTCCAGAACCTCTCTGGGCAGCCTATTCCAGAGCTCCAGCATGCTCACACCAAAGAATTTTCTCCTTATGGTGGTGTGGAACTTCCTGGATTCCAGTTTGTATTTGTTGCCCTTGATTCTATCACAGGACACCACTGCAAAGAGATATTTCAAGAGCAGATTTCAACCTTTTCCAGGGATCTGCTTGGCAGGGTGGCATGGGAAGAAACCCTGGAAGGAAGGAGGGCCCAAGAAAGCTGGTCAGGAATCACCTACTCCAGGCCCAGGAGCAATGCATACCC
>WBNM01021107.1:46990-73112 GCA_013399055.1 Ramphastos sulfuratus
AAGATGCTGAGAGGGCTGCAGCAGCTCTGCTGTGAGGACAGGCTGAGAGAGTTGGGGCTCTGCAGCCTGGAGAAGAGAAGGCTTCCAGGAGACCTTAGAGTAGCCTTCCAGGATCTGAAGGGGCCCTACAAGAAGGCTGGGGAGGGACTATTGACAAGGTCTTGTAATGAGAGGACAAGGGGCAATGGGTTTGAAGTGGCAGAGGGGAGATTGAAACTGGATGTTAGGAGGAAGTTGTTTGCAGTGAGGGTGGTGAGACACTGGCACAGGTAGCCCAGGGAGGTTGTGGCTGCTCCCTCCCTGGAGGGGTTCAAGGCCAGGTTGGACGAGGCCTTGAGTAACCTGTACTAGTGGGAGGTGTCCCTGCCTATAGCAGGGGGTTGGAACTAGATGATCCTTGAGGTCCCTTCCAACAATTCTGTGATTCTATGATTTCACATCCTGTGCATTGTAACACGCTACAAGATTCCGTTTGTGTTTCTTGGCATACATCAGCTGATGGACAGCAAACCTTGGCAAGTTCCCCCTGAAATAAAATCTTTTTAATCATCTTGCTGGTTAATCATGAAGATCATTAAAACATCAGAGTTGGGGTGGTGGTTTGTTATTGTTATTCTCTGGTACTCATTTCAGTGATAAAACTTGGTCCATGTTGGACACATGGAATTCCAGCTGTTTGATTTGTCTTTTGTTTATAGTGGTATACATCATTGCAGTGCATATGTAGCTTTATGGAACAGTTCCTTGATTTGTTTTGTATATCTACTCTTTCACCCAAGATGGAGGTGCTTACTTAGAGTGATCACAAATTGTCAATGTAGTACAGCCATGTGCTTCAGTGACACACTAAGTGCTCATGGTGCAGAGGAAGCCAGTTCTTGTGGAGGACAACTACAACTCCAAGTAGATCTCCATTCTCCAGAGGTTTGACCTCTACATGTGTGATGAGGACTGTCCAGACAGCAAAGTGTGAGCACTTAAAAGACATCTCAACCAGCTTGCTTGAGAAAGGTAACAAATGTAGTCCTGTAGTACTACTTTTCAGAGCTCACTGTTTTTACCCCATCAGTGTTTATGCAGAGGTTTCCAGCTGATGTTTCTGTTCAGCTGGCACTCTGACCTAGGGCAGAATAATTCACAAGGGCTTGTTCCCCCTGTGGACCTTCCCACAGGAAATAGTTTTCTAAGCAGGTTGCAACACTTCCTTTTTGTTCGCTTCTCATTGATAAACGCTCTCTGTGTTGGAGGTTTTATTTCCAGTAGGGTTGGGGTTGTTTTTATTATTATTTAAGTTTCTTTGTTTTAATTGAGGCAAAGTGTGGGGATTTTTGGCTCAATTCTCACTAGTGCAGAGCTCAGTGTGACCTGTCGTTCTTGGGTTAATTAAATATGGGGCCTGTTTCCAAGAAGTGTGGAGAGCTTAGATGAGCCTTGTAGTGCACCCCTCCAAGTGCAAGCCTGTGCTTCTGGAGATTAAAATGCTCTATTAAGGGACTGATTAAAACATAAAATTAAATTGCATATCATTCTTATAGTTTCAGGTTTAGATTAATTAAAAGCTAAATTACCTATAACACTTTCTATACTTCAGTTCCTTCCCAGAAGATCAGGTGGAACTGCAAAGCTTCAACTTGAGCTGAACACACTGGTATGTGAACAGTGAGAATTCAATAGTGAAGTTGAGATACTGGTCAATTAGAATAACAAGAGACACTTATTATTAAAGAGGCATTATACAAATAATATCAATAATACATTTTTATGATAAATACCTTCAATTTTGCACTATGGTGGCAATTATTTTAAAGAGGAAAGAAATGTTCTGTGCTAGATGGAGAATTGGAAGGAATTGTGATGATTTAACCACTGAAATTATACAGAAGAAAGTGGTTTGGAACAATTTTAGAGCAACAGAAAATCCCAAATTGCTGTAATACTTCATTGTCTGTCTTACTGCGTGGATCAAATGTCCTGTTCAAAGTGGTTCCTGGCTGTTATTCATTACCTTATGAGTTTGCATGCTCTAGTTTTAAAGTTTCAAATCTTAAGAGATCAGGCCAGGGACTATTAATCAGTACTGAAGATGCAGAGTGGTCTTGAGATGAGCATTGAGGGACTCTACTGCATAGGCTGATGATGCAAATTTTGCTGGGTGTCTCTGTGTGTCTATATATATATATATAAGGGAAATAGAACTCCACTGAGCCTGTTCTGCTGATAGTTAGAAACTTGTGCTTTATTATTTATTTTGGGACTCATACCATCTCATTAAAGAGTTTGGCTAAACTACTGCTGGGTCTAAAGCTTTGTGTCAGGTCACTTTTACAATGGGCTTTAGGGGTCATAGGACCCAGTGTGCAGTGATTCAGTTTGTAGGCAGGAGGACCCTGTCCCTTGTGGTTCTTGTTTCAGAATTCCTAACTGGAAGATAATTACTCCATTTACTAAAGTGTATTTCTCTCAGGCCACGATTTTGTTCCTTTTTAAGACTATGTATTTGGCAAGCTGGTCTCCAAATTTATCCCATGTGCTTAAAATCAGCTGAGGAACCAAATGAAGGCATTTTTCCTTAAATGCTGGAATGTCCTTGAAGCCTGGGGCTTTGCAGTAGGGAGTTCTGAGTAGAAATGTATGAGTTTTTCTCTGCTTCTGCACTATCTTTCCGCAAATTTCTCATTTTCTTCCACTACAGGTAGGAAATGGGGTGTATCCTACTATGAGTGAAGAAGAACAGCAGAACCAGAGAAAATAGTTGTAAAAAGCATTCTAGGGTTGATTTCTTCAGCTACTTAGGTATTCAGAATACTGTGGACTTTTTCTCAAAAGCTGGAATTGTGAAGTTTTGCTGGCTCTTGTAGTCCCTAGGGAATAGACTGATTTTGTACAGCAAAATCATTGAGGCAGGAATTTATGGGTGGACCTGATTTACGCAGAGGACTTGAGACTGTCAGGGAGAGGGGAATGGAAACCACTGGCTTACAGAAATGTTCATTCCTTTGCTTACTTATGTCTGGCTCCATTACAATCATAGAGGAAGATTGAACTCGATCTTGAAGGCCTTTTCCAACTGAAACAATTCTAACTTCAAGTCTGGTGCTAAGCCATGTCCCTCAGCATAGCATCTCTTGTCTTCTAAACACATCAAGGGATGGGGACTCAGCTGCTTCCCTGGGAAGCTGTTCCAGAGTTTTAAGAACTTTTTCAGTGAAGAATTTTCTTCTAATGTCTAACCTAATAAACTCTCCTGGTGCAATTTGAGGCCATTTCCTTGTGTCCTATTGCCAATTACTAGGGAGAAGAGACTGACTCCCACCTCACTCTAACCTCCTTTCAGGGAGTTACAGAGAGCAATGATGTGACTCCTTAGCCTGCTCTTCTCCAGACTAAACAAACCCAGCTCCCTCAGCTGCTCCTCACCAGCCCTGCTCTCCAGACCCTGCAGCAACTTTGTTGCCCTTCTCTGGACCTGCTCTAGTACCTCAATGACCTTCTTAGAGTCAGGGGCCCAAAACTGAACCCAGTTTGAGATGCAGAGTACAGGGGCATAATTATGTCATTGTCTAGCTAAATCTCTGTTTCAGGGTTATATATCACTGGAATACAATGACAGGAGAAGTTCATAGACTCATAGAATGGTAAGGTTGGAAGGGCCCTCAAAGATCATCTAGTCCCACCCCCCTGCCATAGGCAGGGACACCTCCCACTAGTACAGGTCACTCAAGGCCTCATCCAACCTGGCCTTGAGCACCTCCAGGGGGGCGCATTCACAACCTCCCTGAACAACCTGTTCCAGTGTCTCACCACCCTCACTGGAAAGAACTTCCTTCTAACATCCAGGTTAAATCCACCCTCTTCCAGTTTAGACCCATAAGCTCTTGCATAGAGAGAAGACTTGCAAAGTCACAACAGGATATTCTTCAGTGCATACAGGATCACAAATCAACCTTTGCTGTAAGGACAGGATGAGAGAGTTGGGGTTGTTCAGTCTGGAAGATAGAGGGCCCCAGGAAGATCTTGCTGTAGCTTTTCTGTACTTAAAGGGGCCTGTCAAAAAGATGGGGGCAATCTTTTCAGTAGGGTCTGTCCTGACAGGGCAGGAGGAGATGTTTTAAAATAAGAGGGGAGGTTCAGACATTTCTTCTTGCTCTCTAATGAAGGGGATGAAACACTGGCCCAGGTTACCCAAGAGGTGGCAGAGGGAACTGCTCCAGGTGAATGGGGTGGGGCTCTGAGAAACCTGCTGTAGTTGATGCCCATGCTGACTGCAGGGGCTTGGACTGGATGATCTCTAATGTTCCCTTCCAGATCAATCCATTCTGTGTGTGGGTTTTTGTTTGTTTTTTTTTTAATACCAACCATTTTTGTCTTCACAATGAGTTGCTTTACCATCCACGTTCCCAACCAGAAGCAGCAATCCTTGGATCTATCAGCAACTACTTCTCCAGATCTGTGTACAAATCTAACCTAGCATTTTGCTTCTCCTTTTTCTATGCTCTCTGCGTGCAATTTCTTTAGTGTTTGTTCTAGGCTTGGGTGCATCTGATTGCATCTCTTTATGATTACTGGAACTGGGGTATCAGAGGGCTGCAGCAGCTCTGCTATGAGAACAGGCTGCAAGAGTTGGGGCTCTTCAGCCTGGAGATGAGAAGGCTTTGAGGAGACCTTAGAGTAGCCTTCCAGTATCTGAAGGGGGCCTATAGGAAGGCTGGGGAGGGACTATTTACAAGGTCTTGCAATGCCAGGACAAGGGGCAATGGGTTTGAACTGGCAGAGGGGAGATTTAGACTGGATGTTAGGAGGAAGTTCTTTACAGTGAGGGTGGCAAGGCACTGGCACAGGTTGCCCAGGGAGGTTGTGGCTGCTCCCTCCCTGGAGGTGTTCAAGGCCAGGTTGGAGGAGGCCTTGAGTGACCTGTTCTAGTGGGAGGTGTCCCTGCCTATGGCAGGGGGTTGGAACTAGATGATCCTTGAGGTCCCTTCCAACCTTACCATTCTATGATTCTATAACATTCTTATGCCAGCCTGAAGGCAAGCCATTAAGACCCCTTCAGAACCACACTGAAGCTAAGCTGTTGCCACCACCATGACTCCTCATGTCTGGTTTATGAAAGATTTTTTGCCCTCGGGGAATGATATGCAGCCATAAGAGTGACCCTGCCCTTTTGCCACAGCCACCCTCCTCTTCAAAAACCATTTGCTTTAACAAGAAGTGATGAGTGCAAAGGCCATGCAGAAGGTTAGATGAGGAAGCAATGCTCTTGGGAGGCCAAGAGGTGTGTTTAGTTAGACTGGTGAGGAAAAAAGGTAGGGTTAGAATCAACATTGAATAAAGCATTTCATAAACCAAATCCAAACTCCTGCCACACGGACATATGGCACATAATTGAACGGAAATTGGTCAGAGCTGCTGAAATACCACAGCAACAATGGAATTATTTTCTGACAGAATAGTTAGCTAGTAGAAACACTCCCTGCCTTTGTATACCAATTACTGCTTAATTACTGTCAGGCTACTCTTCCAAAAGTGCCACCAGAAGGTAATTCACCACCCTGGGAAACCAAACGTCTGTTACGTCAATAATGAGAGACAGAAGTGTTTGTCAGAAACTTGGGTTTAATTCAATAGGTAACAGCCAGGAAAACAATCTGATGGATACTCTTAGTTACTAAATTAATCATCTAGCTTAATCTAATAATATTTAATAACAGAAAGATTATTTAATTCTTATGGATGACCAAACTACTGGAAGGAAGATTCCTCCCCTTGCTTACAGAGCTTGAGAAGGGTGATGTATTACAGCATTAGTAGCTGCTTCAGTACCCATTTGTTGCTGGGCAGAAAGGCAAGGGCAGACATCTGCTAACTTAGGGCACAGGGCTTGCAGTTGTTCTTTGCGTGATCATTCTGCTGGCTAAAACCAGACAGGCTGGCTGGGTCCAAAGAGTAGTTGGGACTGGAGTTAAATGTGATTGGCAGCCAGGCACCAGTGGTGTTCCCCAGGGCTCAGTGCTGGGGCCACTTTTCTTTAACATCTCTATCATTCATCTGGGCAAGGGGATTGAGGCACCCTCAGTAAGTTTGCAGATAATACTAAGCTAGGTTGGAGTGTTGATGTGCCTGAGGGTAGGAAGGCTCTGCAGAGGGATCCAGCCAGGCTGAATTGGTGGGCTCAGGCCAATCAGATGAGGTTCAGCATGGCTAAGTGCTGGGTCTTGCACATGGGTTATAATCCATGAATGCAACAGGCTTGTGGCAGAGTGGCTGGAAAGCTGCCCAGTGAGAAGGGTCTGGGAATGCTGCTCAGCAGCTGATTGAGGATGAGCCAACAGTGTGCCCAGGTGGCCAAAGCCAACAGCGTTGTGGCCTGGATCGGCAATAGTGTGACCAGCAGGACAATGATTGTCTCCCTGTACTCAGCACTGGCAAGGCCAGACCTTGATTACTGCCTTAGATTGGGTTAGGAAAACTTTCTTTGCCTGACCGCTCTTGCTGCCCAGGGAGGTTGTGGAGTCGCCATCCCTGGAGGTGTTTGAGAAGCCTGTTGATAGGGCACATCAGGACATGGTTTAATGAACATGTGGTGGTGTTGACTTGATAGCTGGACTTGATGAACTTCAGAGGTCTTTTCCAACCTTAATGATTTTATATTACATTGTAGTTATGTTTTCCTTTGCATTTCCATTTCTATGCATGATCTCTCATCTATCTGAAAGCTGCAGTGCTGTCTGTGCTACTTGAGGATTAGAAATGGAGGAGTGATTTCTCAGGGGAAGGTTAGAGAGGTGAGTTAATGGGAGAGATGGAGGATTGCAAGCAAGAGGAATGAGCTGGTGTTTACACAGGGCTGGGGCAGAGGCACATGAGGATGTAGTAACTGACTCCTGACCTGAACTAAGTTCCCCTTGGTATGACCACAGACAAGCCACAGCTAGCAAAAACTGCCCGTGGTTTTTGCAGAGCTGGGGAAGATTGAGATGTGATGCAGTGTTTCTGCTTGCCCACCACTTGACACATCAGTGCAGCAGCAAAGACTGCAGAGCTGAGAGAACTCAACTACAGATGTTGTGTGAATACTACCTGGAAGTGTTCAAGGAACCTGCGGACATGGTCTTTTGGGACCTGGTTTAGCAGGGATGATGGTCTTAGGTTGAAGGTTGGACTGGGTGATCTTGGAGGTCTTTTCCAACCAAAACAATTCTATGATTCTTTAACTGATAGCAAACAACTAATGACAGTTGTGTTGTGGCTTGCAGTGATAGTGATATGGTGACAGTTTTGCTTTTCCTGAATGGGCTTCATAAAAAGATATTTTTTTCATTTTCTCCACTTAACATCAAGAGATAGAGAAACATTTTGTTTATCTTCCCTTGGAACCAGTCCCACATTTTTTCTCCCATTGTTAAGATTCCATGAAATCCAGGCAAAATTCAGCAGAGATAGAAATTCAGAGCTATAAATGCTTTCTCTGTGAAGGCAAGTAGGCTGGGGCCCTCATCCTGGGAGAGGAATGACAGAACAAGAATGTGATGGACATCTATAACTGTAACTCAGGGCAGACAGTTTTTTCTCTTCCAATGAAACCACGGAGGCTTCATCACATGAAAGTTGTTGCAATTTTTCCTGCAGTATCTTTTTACTTTTATTCCTGAGGATCTTCCCACTGATTATTTTCTTTAGAGATAAAGCAGCTATTCCCAGTCAGCCATAGCTTTGTCTAGACTGACAACTTCTGTTTTCATAAGATGAACCCAAAATTTAATAGGGACTTTAATTCTTCTAAGGTGATTTCTGCTGTGTTGGGGACTTCTCTTTGGTTTTTCCCATTAATCACAGAATGGTTTAGGTTGGAAAGGACCTTTTAAAGATCATCTAGTTCCAACCTCCCTGCCATAGGCAGGGACACTTTCCACTAGACCAGATTGCTCAAGACCCTGTCCAGCCTGACCTTAACCACTGCCGGGAAGGGGGCATCCACAGCCTCCCAGAACAACTTGTTCCAATGTCTCACCACCCTCACTGTCCAGAACTTCTTCTGAATCTCCAATCTAAATCCAGCATCCTCCAGCTCAAAGCCATTGCCCCTCAGCCTGTCAATACAAGCCCTTGTAAAAAGCCTCTCCCCAGCTTTCTTGTAGCCTCCTTTCAGGTACTGGAGAGTTCCACTAAGGTCTCCCTGGAGCCTTCTCTTCTCCAAGGTGAACAGTCCCAGCTATCTCAGCCTGTTCCTGTAAGGGAGGTGCTCCAACCCTCTAATCNTGACCTGTAGTAGTGGGAGGTGTCCCTGCCTATGGCAGGGGGTTGGAACTGGATGATCCTTGAGGTCCCTTCCAACCTTACCATTCTATGATTCTTGTGTTTAGGGCTCTGTAACTGGACACAGGACTCCAGGTTATGGTCTCACAAGAGCAGAGTGAAGGGGGAGAATCACCTCTCTTGATGTCCTGTTCACACTTCTTTTCACATAGCCCGGGACATGGTTGCCTTCTGACTTGCACACACACATTACTGGCTTGTGGTGAGTTTTTCATCAGTTGACACCCCCAAGTTCTCTTCCTAATGTTTATGTGATATGAATCCCTGTTCTCATAGGAATCACAGAAAAAGGGCATTATTGCTTATCCTGTTGTAGGATTGGCAGCAGTGCGTGTTGAGAGTAGTTTCCTACCTCTTTACTGTCTCCTGTTGGACTGCCCTGTGTTTATTTAGTCTTGGGGGGAGAAAAGAGAACATGAAAAGGAAAAATGCAGGATGGATTTTGGTATGATTTTAGTTTCAGAAAAATTACATAATCACAGAAACATCCAGGCTGGAATCACCAAGTCTAACCAATAACCCTGCTCTACACCCCTAAACCAGATCACTGAGCACCACATGCAAATGACCTTTAAATGCATCCAAGGTCAGTGACTCAACCACCTCCCTGGGCTGTCCATTCTGATGCAGGGCCACCCATTCTGTAGGAAAAAACCTTCCTAATGTCCAGTCTAACCCTAACATGTTGCAGCTGGTGGCTCTTCCTTCTTGTTCTATCACTAATTACCTGTGAGGAGAGACCAGCACTGACCTCTGCACAACATCCTGTGAGGTAGTTGCAGAGATGAACATTGGTGAACTTTTATCTGCGAAGGAGAGCTCAGATTGTTGGAATTTACTCTCCCATGTTTTCAATACAGATAGGCAGTGAACTACATGCTCCTTGATTGGATGTTCCAAGTATTTCCCTTCTGTCACAGCTTCTCTAGTAAGAAAATACTTGAAAAATAGTGAAGAAACTTACAGGATTTGTTGTGGAGGCTGGCAGGTACAAATGGGTATCTTTTACCCTTCTCTCTTTCTGTAGCAACACGTTGGGAATACAAAGAAGGGTTTTGTTCTTAAAGATATTTTCCCCAAACTACTGAATTGAGTGTCAGGACCTTTTCTCATTGCCACTGGTACGTAATCAGTTTTACCAACACAGGTCACAGTTCTCAAAGGAGCAGATGGAGAATTGAAATGTGGTGCTGAATTGGACAACCAGACTGATTTTATTTTTTTTAATGGAAAGTGCCACACTACTTCTGCAGGTCACAAGTAATCAGTGCATCAGTTCTATGCCTCATCTACAAATGTCAGGTCCCTGCTGAGAGTGCTTGCCCCGCAGCAAGGCATGGAGCCATAGCCCAGCCAGACCATCTTCATCAGTTTGTGTTCCTCCTCTGGCTGTCAGCCTGAGGGATCTTGAGCTTCCCACGTTGTTGAGAAGGTTGCTGTAGGTCCATTGCTTTCCAGGTGAAATTTCCCAGGATCCAAATCTGTGCCCAAAGAAGTTTGATTTGCAGAGTCCATTGGTTTTATACATTTAAAAACCATGTTGTAGCACTAACAGAAAGAAAGCTAACATGTGAGTGAAATAGAATGCTTACTGCAGCTAAAAGGGTTTGATCTTTTCCATCAGCTTATCCAAACTCTTCTCCCAAAATCATAGAGTTGTAGAACTGTTTCACTTGGGAGAGATCTTGAAGACCAAGAGTAACCTCCATCACAACACCACTGTGGCCATTAAAGCATATCCTGAGGTGCCATGTCCACAAGGTTTTTGAACATCTCCAGGAATGGTGACTCCTCCACCTCCCTGGGCAGCCTCGTGCAGTGCCTGACTAGTCTTGCAGGAAAGAAACTTCTCTTAATTTCCAAGCTAAACCTTCCCTGTCACAATTTCAGGCTATTTCCTCTCATCCTATCACCTGATACTTGGGAGAAGAGACCAACCCCCACTTCACTCCAACCTCCTTCCAGGGAGTTGTAGACAGCAATGAGGTCTCCCCTTAGCCTTCTTTTCTTTGGACTGAACAACCCCAGCTCCCTCAGCTGTTCCTCACCACCCCTATTTCCCAGACTCTTCAGCAGCTTTGCCCTTTTCTGGACCTGCTTCAGCCCCTCAATGTCTTTCATGGACTGAGGGGCCTAAAACTGAACCCAGTGTTTGAGGTAAAGCCTTACCAGGGTCCAGCACAGAGTGACAATCACTTCCCTGCTCCTGCTGGCCTTGCTATTTCTGATCTAGGCCAGGATGCTGGTGGCCTTCTTGGCTACCTGAACATGCTGCTGGCTCATGTTCAGCCTCCTATCAACCAGCACTCTCTGGGCAACTTTCCAGCCACTCCACCCTGAAGTGAGGCTTCTCAGTTTGTATTTACATTTGGCAGCTCCCTTAGTGCCAAGGTTATATTAGAAGCCATAACTCAAGACTATCTATTCTCTTCAAATTTGGCTTGGTCTTGCTCAAAGCTAGAATTATATCAGTGCTTTGGCTCATGTTTTTTGTGTTGATGAAAACTCATGTGTGTTTCAGTGTCTCTACTTGTTAACCCCTTTCAAGATGTCACCATTTTCTATTACAACCTAAAGCAGACATTGCATTTCCAGCAACACAAACCATTTCCATTGCCAAAATACTGCAGAAGTTGTTTTGCACTAAGTAATAATCAGGCTGTTTACTTCTGGTGTTTCTTGGTGTTGTGCTGGACAATTGTTTTCTTGAAATGTGTGAAACTTAAAACCATGAATGTTCTTGGGGATTGTTTTTGTTTTTGTTTTTGTTTTTTTTTCTCTTGTATGCACTAGAAAGGTGACAGTATAGGTAGGATCTTTTGGGATCATTTAACTGTGGAAAGAAAGTAGGACAAGGAANCTTCTCTAGATGGAATAACCCCAACTCTCTTGGCCTGTCCCCATAGCAGAGTAGCTCCAACCCTCTCATCATCCTTGTGGCCCTTCTCTGGGCACATTACAGCATCTTTCTTGTAATAGGGGTTACAGAACTGGACACAGTACTCTAGATGGGGTCCCACAAGAGCAGTGTAGAGGGGAGAATCTCCTCTCTCGACCTGCTGGCCACACTTCTCTTGCTACAGCAAGCTTTCTGGACTGCAAGTGTACACTGGTGGCTCACATTGAGAGATATGCTGAGTTGGAGAAGTTCCTGTACCTGCTGACTCATGAGCTAGGAGAGCTTTGTGTAACTGTTGAGTTAATGAGTGGACTCTCTTATCTTAAAGGCTGCTTCCAAGCAAAATGATTCTATGGTTCTAAGAAGGTATTAGACCTGAGTTTGTACCCAGTAGTCAGTGGGAAATGTGCCACTTCAGTAATGCAGAGAGCTGTTAGGTGTGATTTGTTCTTCCCTTCCACATAGACACTGCCCTCATAACCCAAAGGACACTCCAAAGTCCAGGAGGATGGAGTGTGGTACATCTCTGTTATGAGGTACCTGCTGCTCCAGGAAACATTTGAAAGAAAAGCACTTAGGAACGTGGATCTTGAGTGTTCCTCACCAGTCTGCACTGGTGAATGGTGAGGCTCAGGAGCTTTCAATCAAGCCTCACTTCTGCTAACTGCTTGTTGCAGTTTCTTGTAACTGTGGTGTACTCATGGGTAGGCAAGATAAAAAAATCTGCAGGCAGATAGGCACCCAGACCATGTCCTGGGTTGTATTGAAATGAGCATTCAAGTATAGAGGGAGCCAAGAATTGTAGCAGTAAAGCCAACAATTTTGCTTTGTTTTACATATATTTATTACATATTATATATGGTAAAGGTAAGAGGCTCTTACCTGTAGAATAAGTTTTGCAGTAGCCAGTTGATGCTAAAAGATGTTTTTGTACTTCCCTCCTGTGAAGTAGTAATTCCATTTGAATTACTTTTTCAGAGGTCCTCTCATTTTTGTATATTTTACAGTTCAGCTGCTGCTTATGGTTATATTTGTTAATGGTAAACTGAATCAGACTATAATTTGAAAGTCACAGCAGATTTGGCATTGATTTCCTCTTAAAGATGTTACAAAACTTTCACATCTAAGAAGAGTGGACTCGATGTCCTGCCACAAACCAAAACCACTCTGTGCTTTGGAGTGCTCAGATTTGCATTTTAGATACTGTGAACTAAATTCTGTTGGGTGAAGTAGAAGTGTAAGATTACTTGAACATCTTCCAGTTGCACAAATGAGTGAAATTAGGCTTGTGGTGGTGTTTGCATAATGAGCAGGGAATGAGTGAGTTATTGGTAGGGGAGATAGTAATGATCCAGCTCATGAAGGCTTTCCTCACAGGAATACTTTCATGAAATGTTCCAGCAGATTAAGAAATTCTTCAGCTGCCTCTTCCAGTACAGTTCTGTAGTTTATGTTCTTCAGGGAGGAATTTGACTCCTGTTTCTTGCCTCCTCCCTCCAACTTGACATTTCTGCTGAATCAATTTATTGGGTGGCAGAGCCTGCAAACAATGCCTTGCCAAGTATTAAAGATCCACTCGACCTCAAGAAGACCTTTTGTGTTTATATCCTAAATGGGCTGCCAATTGATCATTTGATTGGGGTGTAGCTTGTCCCCTTTCACCTCTTGCAAATACATTCTGGTGACAAGCCTAGGGCCCAGAGCTTGTCTGAGCTGCTGCTTCCTTTATAAGTGGTTGCCTGTTCTCTGGGTCCTATTTTTCCTAAATGTAGTGATCTCACTCGGGCCTATTTGATGAATACAGTGGCAGGTCTCCATAACTTTTGGTAATTGGATTGACATCAAAGGCCTTTCTGTGTTGGTGATCCTCTAGGAGGAAAATAGCCAAAATCATCCTAGCCTAGATCAGGAATTGTGCTACCACCAGGAGTGGGTAAGTGATCATGCTCCTGTCCTCAGCACTGGTGAAGGTGCACCTCGAATCCTGGCTTCAGTTTTGGGCCCCTTCAAGTAGGACATTGAGGTTTGGAGCCAGTCCAGAAAAGGGCTTCTGCAGGGTCTGGAGAGCAGGGCTGGGGAGGAGCAGCTGAGAGAACTGGGGTTGTTTAGGTGGAGAAGAGGAGGCTGAGGGCAGACCTCATTCTCTCTACAGCTCCCTGAGGGGAGGTTGGAGTGAGGTGGAGGTTGGCCTCTTCTCTTCAGTATCATCTGATAGAATGAGAGGAAATAGCCTGAAATTGTACCAGGGAGGTATAGATTACAGAGGAGGAAAAATTTCATTTCTGCAAGAGTGATCAAGGATTGTGAAGAGGCTGCCCAGGGAGGTGGTGGAGTCTCTGGAGATTTTCATGAAAGGTGTGGGCATGGCGCTTGTGACCGCAGTTTGATGGCCGTGGTGATATTAGGCTGATAGTTTGACTCAATGATCTTAGTGTTTCCCAACTGGAACAATCCTATGATTTTGTGATGATGAGCACCCATTTCTATGAAGTTCAGCTTGAGAGAACAAAATGGAATGGGAGAAATTTGTATCTCCTATGAGGAGAGGGTGAGGGAGCTGTGGGTGTGCAGCCTGCTGAAGAGGAGGCTCAGGGGTGACCATGTTGCTGTCTACACTGCCTAGAGGGAGGTTGTAGCCAGGTGGGATTGGGCTCTTCTCACAGGCAACCAGCAACAGAATGAAGGGACACAGTCTCAAGTTGTGCCAGGGGAGGTCTAGGCTGGGTGTTGGGAGGAAGTTGTTGACAGAGAGTGATTGGCACTGGAATGGGCTGCCCAGGGAGGTGGAGGAGTCGTGGTCCCTGCAGGTGTTGAGGCAAAGCCTGGATGGGGCACTTAGTGCCATGGTCTAGTTGATTGGCTAGGGCTGGGTGCTAGGTTGGACTGGATGAGCTTGGAGGTCTCTTCCAACCTTCTTGATTCTATAATTGTATAAGTTGGAACATAGGACCAGGATTGGTGAAGATGGTAAGATGTGATGAGTTCAGCTAACAGTGTTGGGAAAGTTTTGTGCTATGTTAAGCAGGTTAATTGTCAGAATTTTTGTACACTGTACATACTCTTCTGGGATGATGCTGGCAGTTCTTTACTTGAGCTCAATTCTGAATTTAAAGCAATCAAAAGCCTGATTTCTCTATAAAGAATGCAAAATATCTTTCCCCAAAGTACAGAACCACAGAATGCATTGGATTGAAAAGGACCTTCAAAGGTCATCTTGTCCAACCCCCTTCCAGTCATCAGGGACATCTCCAACTAGATCAGATTTGCTCAGGACCCCATCAAGTTTGACCTTGAATGTCTCCAGGGATGGGGCCTCAAGCACATCTCTGGGCAGCTTACTCCTCCTAATGTCCAACCTACATCTAACCTGCTCTGGTTTCAAACCATTGCCTCTCCTCCTGTTGCTGAAAGCCCTTCTAAACAGTCCTCCTATAGCCTTCCTGTAGGTCTTCTTCAGATGTTGAAATGCTGATATCAACTACCAGATATTGAAATGTTGAAGGGGACAAACCAGGAGCACTAATCTCTTACTTCTAAAGGGTCCTGCCAGAGAACTGTAGTACAGAAAACTGAGGTATGCTTGCATAACTTTTCAGCCCCCTGAGGAGGTTTTTCTGCTGGGACAGCTGCTGAACCAGGCCTTGCAATCGGCCTGCATCAGATGTGTTTTCAGCTATATGTAGTGTTTATAATTGCATGCTAAGTGATACCTAAAAATAGAGGCATTTGCATTTTTGCCTCTCTGCACTTGTTCTGAGAAAGGTGTAAATGATGATTAAAGCAGCAGTTAAATGGTGCATGCATAAAAGATTGGAGAAGAAATGCAGCAGAACTTTGAAAACACTCCAACTGCAGGAATGTGGAAAGCTTTCTATGGAGATGTCTTAAGAGGTTAGTTTCAAAAAGAGGAAGATACTGTTTAGAGATGGTCTGCTTCCAAAATGATTGCTGCCTACCTTCCTTAACTGAGCCTGCTTATCCGTGGGTGTTTCGAAGAGTTTTTGCCTTCTTATCCGAGGGAGCTTCCCATGTTAGTGGCCTGTCAGGAAGGTTAGCTAAAGCTAGGTTTGAATTTCAGTGTGAATCACACAAAATCACAGAATGGTGGAGGTTGGAAGGGACTTCTGGAGTGCAACCCCCCTGTCAAGGCAGGGTCAACTAGAGAAGGTCACACAGGAACACACCCAGGCTGGTTTAGAATTTTTCCAGAGAAGGAGATTTTACTACCTTTGGGGCAGCCTGTTCTAGTGCTTCTTCACCCTTAAATTAATTTTTGCTCTCTTATTTTCTTTCCTTCTTTTTTTTTTTGACATTTAAAGAAAAAAAAAATAAAAAGAGATCCAGGAATGAAGTGACAGAAGTACTCAACACCATCAATCCAATTGCACTTTTGAAACTCTCTTAAAATCCTGATCACAGCAAGTTTAAAACCATCTAATGCCTTCAAGATGCAATTTATGAGGGAGTACTGATGATTTAAACTTCAAAAATGGGTGAAGGTTGTACAGAAAGATTCATGTCAATGCTGTGATGTCCTCTACTTGGTTATACCACCTAAGGTTGACTGTATCCTTGGGACAAGTGACAGTGCTTGTCACGGGTCCTGTTTTGTGTAATTTCTGAGGTCTCTGTTGGTGCTACATCCATACAGCTTTTGCCTTGGTTCTGCCTGCAAGACAACTCATTGTTATTACAATGATATCTCTTGAAGATTTTTTTTTTTTTTTTTTTTTACAGTTTTCTCTTTTGAGGAGGACTACCTGGCATCAAAGTCGTGGAAATTAGGCGCTAGCTCCAGGAAAATGTTCACGTCACTGCACTAATACCTCTTTGTGTTCAGAGCAGGACACAGCTTGCTCAACAAATGAGCCCTGACACCAAAGCAGAAATTTTCCTCATGAAGAGGCAGGGTAGGTCTCTGGGGAGCTACAAATGAATCTAATCTTTGTAGCTACCTGTGAGCCAAGAAAAGGACTTCACAATTACTTTCCAGTCTATCTGTTCATGTGTGTCCAGGAGAAGTGCTGGGCTACTTGCATTTTAGCAGCTTTTGACTTGTAGGTCTTCAAATGCACTGAACTGTTCAGATGACTTTTTTTCTTCAAATTTCAAGAGCACTGCTAATGAATATCATGAGACCTGCTTTGGTGGATGTGACTATGGTTCTCTGCTATGAGGACAGGCTACCGGGGGTGGGGCTCTGCAGCCTGGAGAAGAGAAGGCTTCCAGGAGACCTTAGAGTAACCTTCCAAGGGGTATCTGAAGGGGGCTACAGGAAGGCTGGGGAGAGATTATTGACAAGGTCTTCTAATGACAGGACAAGGGGCAATGGGTTGGAACTGGCAGAGGGGAGATTGAAACTGGATGTTAGGAGGAAGTTGTTGGCGGTGAGGGTGGTGAGCCACTGGCACAGGTTGCCCAGGGAGGTTGTGGCTGCTCCCTCCCGGGAGGTGTTCAAGGCCAGGTTGGATGAGGCCTTGAGTGACCTGTCCTAGTGGGAGGTGTCCCTGCCTATGGCAGGGGGTTGGAACTAGATGATCCTTGAGGTCCCTTCCAACCTTAACCATTCTATGACTATGCTGGGCACTGGAGGCTAGAGGAGAATTTGCAATGCCAATAGTCCTGCCCTCTGTTCTTGAGGCAGAGCAGCACTCCAACCTTAAGAAGTCTCCTATCAAAGAGAGCTGCTGCTCAACACTGCTAGGGGAATCCTCTTGGGAAAATCAGTAGCAAAAATAGGACCTTACTCTGGAGAAGGAAAGCAGACAGAATTGTCAGCTTCTTACTCCAATAGCTCTTTAAGGGAGAAAATGACAATATGGCTTCTGTACAGGAGCCACCTGTGACACAAAGGTTCCCTGGAGAGCAGATACACGTATCATAAATTTTGTGGGTTGGAAGAGACCTTAAAGATTATCTAGTTCCAAACCCCTCTGTCACAGGCAGGAACACTTCTACTAGTCCAGGCTGCTCAAGGCCCTCTCCAGCTTGGCCTTGAACACCTTTGGAGGGTGCCCATACACAATCTCCCTGGGCAACCTGTTCCAGTGTCTCACCACCCTCACTGTAAAGAATTTCTTCCTAATCTCCAATCTAAATCTTCCCTGTTCCAGCTTCAATTTTTTGCCCTTCATCCTATCACTACAAACCCTTGTAAAATATCCCTCCCCAGCTTTCTTGTAGGCCCCCTTCAGGTACTGGAAGGCCACTAGAAGGTATCCCCAGAGCCCTTTCTTGATCATACAATGTCATTAATATGTATTTTGTAAAATGAAAGCTGTATTTGAAGACCACCTTGCTGTGAAAGGCTGTGGGAAGGAGGAAGATGTATTGGAAATCCTCTCTGGGATGCATTAGCCCTTGCAGTCATGTTGCCAACCACTTGTTGAAATAGCTTCCCCCAAACCTGCCTGCCTTATAGCATCCTCCCTCTTTTCTGTGATGTGCTGAGGGCAAAGGTGAAGCAACTAAAGCAGAAGAGGTAAGGTGGAGAAAATTCCTTACTCCAGGCAGTTCATTTACCTTGGAACAATTGTATAGAAGTGTAAGGAAACTCGCACTTCGTTTATAGATTTTTATATGCATTACTAAGTTTATAGCACACAGCTGGGGAAAGCAAACAGAAGAAAATGGTTCCAACATGTATTGGCAGCTGAGTTAAGCCATTGGTGTGTTGCATTCAGTAAATATTCCTCTGACTGTTGTTGTATGTTTTGAAGTAAGAAAGAAGCACCTCTGAACCATGCACCTGAGGTGAGCTGTAGAGCACTGTGGGATATTCCCTCTTGGCTCCTGCAGGCAGTTTGCTAAAGCCCTGAAGCATGAAACATCCTTGCCTTAACCTGCAGAATTAAAGATGTTGTTTGGGAAAGTCACTTAACTGGGAGGAGAATCAGTTGTGTACTCTGATCTATGAGAAGCTGATGAGTGGAGACCTCATTGTTGGCCTCTGCTACAGCTACCTCAAGGGAGATTTAGTGAGGTGGGAGTTGGTCTCTCCCCCCCCCCCCCCCAGTGTCAGGTGATAGAACACTAAGAAATGGCATGAAATTGTGCTAGGGAAGGTTTAGGTTGAAGATAAGGAACAATTTCTTTCTTGCAAGAGTGGCATTGGAGAAGGCTGCCCAGGGAGGTGCTGGAGTCACCATCCCTGGAAGTGTTCCAGAAATGCATGACCACAGATCTCTGGGATATGGTTTAATGGTAGTGGTGGTGTGGTGTTGGGTTGACTTAGGTTGGACTTGATGATCTTGGAGATCTTTTCCAACCAAAACAATTCTATGATTCTATGAATTCCTGAGCAAGCCCAAATGCTTAGTTCATCTGAAAGATTCACTTGTATTTATTCTCACTTTTGTTTCTGTAGTATAAGTCTTAGTGTCAAGTGTAAAATGTGTTCCTACAGCACTTTGGGTAATCAAGATTTTATCTATAATGTCTGTTTCTTGCAATAAGTAGTCCTTGGGCTGCTCTTGCAGAAGTTGGGCTTGCTTTGGGGTAGTGGTGGTCCTATTTGAGAAAGAAAAGTTTGCTCTAGTGTCTGAAAAGCAGCTGAACTGCCCTTCCTGAGACCTTTTCCTTCTCTGGAGCCTCTTTCTGAAATCACAGCAGCAAACCCAGTCTCTAATGCTCTGGGAAGGGTGTTCCGTTGGCTTATATGAAGTTATTATGATGTAGCTTCCATTTCTGTCTCTTCTGCTGCTCCCAAACACGTTGTTGACTTGAGCTCAGTAGACATTCTGCTCCAGCAGCTGGCCATGCTGCCTCCTCAGAGGGAAAGGCAACTACAAAGCTGGTAAATCCGGAATCCCCATTTACATCCTTGAATACTTGTCCCAATGTACTTTTTTATCCAAATGGAAATCCATTTCCCAAGATGGTACCTAAGCAACAAGGCCACATAAATCCTCACAGAGCTACCCACCTTTCTCTGTGGTTGTTATCAACCATAGTTGAACTCTGGAGCCCACAGGCTTTCTCATTTGGCACTACGTTCCATACTGCTTTCACTCCAGTACTGACACCTGAGCTTCCTTCACCCATGTAGTAAACTCCGTGGGCAAGCCGACCTGGTCTGTTACCTGCACTTAAAGCACTGTGTCCAGTTCTCAGACCTCCAACAGAAGAAAGACTTTGGGTTGTTGGAATAACTCTAGAGGAGGCTACCAAGATAATCAGAGGGCTGGAGCACCTCCCCTATGGGGACAGTCTGGGAGAGTTGGGGCTGTTCAACTAGCAGAAGAGAAGGCTCTGAGGAGACCTTAGAGCAGCATTCCAGTTGCCTCCAAGAAAGCAGGGGAGGGACCCAACAGTGCAGGTGGGGTCTCAGCAGAGGAGCAGAATTCCCTCCCTCCACCTGCTGCCTAAACTGCTGTATATGTAGCCTAGGACACAGTTGGGTCCAGGTTGTGAGCGTATATTGTGGGCTCATGTCCAGCTTTTCATAATGCTGAGGAGCTTTAGAAGGTGATGTGGTTAGATAAAGATGGGAAGTGATTGCAGCTTCTGTGAAGACTTCTAAAAGGATGGAGTAAATAGGTGAAAACTCCACCAAATGCTTTACTGGCTCCTTTCCCTCATGGCCAACAAATACAGAAATCAGAGTATAATCAAAACAAGTAATCATATGTAATTATGCTCTTACAGCCTATGAAGAAGTAATAGGAGGGATTTTTAAACCTAAGATCCCCCCAGAATAGTTGAAAGGAAGATCATGGAGCAGAGGAGTGAAAGAGTACTTGAGGATTGATAGACATCAATCAAATCAGTCAAATACAGAAAAGCTTGGAGAGTAGAGGGGTGCATGAGAGAACACCAAGCAGATGTGGAGGTTTGGAGGAGGCTGTATAGGAGTGGTGATGCAAGCAAGTCTGATGTGCAGAAGTAGCACTTGACAGAATGAAAGATGTGGAAGATAAGAAGATAGGAGTCCTGGTTTGGGTTGCTGCTAGATGGGAGCAGAAGGAACATGAAGGACAGGCCTAGAGACGATAAGCAACAGTAACACTTTGCAGGGCTTGAAGTGCAGGGTGGGTAATTGACAGCAGGTATGTGGTTAAAATAGTGGAGGACGTGTGTCAACAGACTCTCAAATCCAGCTGTCTAGAGAGAACCTTGGGGTCCTGGCAGACAGTAAGTTCTCAGTGAGAGAGCAATGTGCCCTCATGGCCAAGAAGGCCAAGGGCATCCTGGGGCACCTTCAGAAGAGTGTGGCCAGTATGTCAGCACAGGTTCTTCTGCCCATCTGCTGTGCCCTGGTGAGGCCACATCTACAGGATTGTCCTGTTCTGGGCTCTCTGGTATGTGCTAGAGAGTGTCTACTGGAGTGATTGGAACCTCTGATGGGGAAAGGCTGAGAGACCTGGGGCTGGCCCTTCAACCTGGAGAAAAGCAGCCTAAGGGGAGGGCTTATTAATGTTTAGAAATATCTGAAGGGTGGGGGGCAAGAAGAAGGGGCCAGGCTCTTGTCAGTGGTGTTCTGTGATAGGACAAGGGGCAATGAATACACACTGCAACACAGGAAGTTCTGCCTCAATGGTGAGGGAAAACCTCTTTACTGTAAGGGTACTGGGGCTCCAGAGCAGGCTGCCTAGAGAGGTTGTGAGTCTCCTTCTCTAGAGACTATCAAGATGCATGTGCTGGCTTGAGGCTAATTGGAGTAGTTTAATTAAAAATTATATTATAGGCTGTGAAGAGCAAACGATGGTGAAATCTACTTCACTCATAGGCTTGCTGAGACGTTTAAGAACAGGAACACAAACATAGATAACACAGAGAGTCTCTTGGTCTCTCTGGGAGCCCGTGTGTCTTCTGCTCTCTCCTGAGTAACCTAACTAAGCACTCTGCTTCTAACCCCTCTGGCTGATCCTCCAAACTCACCTTGCATGTAAGACACACCCTGGGGTAAGGTAGAGGGATGGAAAGAAGGTGGAAGGGTGGTTGAGAGCCCCTCCTGGGGACTCTGGTTTCTGGGAGGGGAATTGTGTTTCTGTATTACCTTCAACTTGTGTATTTCTGTAACTGTTCATGTCTATTGTGTATATCTCTGCTTGTATATTGTGCTAAGCTGTAACTATAGCTTCAGTCCTTAACTTCCAGCTGACTGAGTCTAGTCTGGGTGCTTTTTATAAAATGTGGGTGACTAGGCAACTCCCAAACCATCAAAATGCATCTGGATACATTCCTGTGTGACCTGCCCTAGATGATCCTGCTTTAAAAGGGGATTTGGACTTGAGATCCCTTCCAGTCTCTAGAGAAGGAGGTCCTGAACATCTCAATGGCACTGAGGGGAGGAATGCAGGAAGGTGGAACAGAATTGTTCGTCTGTACAGTAAGAGAGTGTGATTAGCTTTTGGAGGATTTTGTGATGCTCTTGTCCCACTCCTACCAATAACTGCTTATAGATCTCGCTCAGGGGAGCACGTAGCTGAGTGCTCTGCCCAGCAATATGGAAGAGGATGGAGTTGCTCCAGCAGGCAGCAGCAGGGCTTTGGTTTCACTCCATGTGATTGAAGGGTGAACAAAAGCCCTAGTGCAAGGTACGCTGTTATCTGGGTCATGTCAGAATCATAGAATAGAATGGTAAGGTTGGAAGGGACCTCAAGGATCATCTAGTTCCAACCCCCTGCCATAGGCAGGGACACCTCCCACTAGCACAGGTCACTCAAAGCCTCGTCCAACCTGGCCTTGAACCCCTCCAGGGAGGGAGCAGCCACAACCTCCCTGGGCAGCCTGTGCCAGTGTCTCACCACCCTCACTGCAAAGAACTTCCTCCTAACATCCAGTTTCAATCTCTCCTCTGCCAGTTCAAACCCATTGCCCCTTGTCCTGGCATTGCAAGACCTTCTCAATAATCCCTCCCCAGCCTTCCTGTAGGCCCCCTTTAGATACTGGAAGGCTACTCTAAGGTCTCCTTGGGTGTCCACAGGGATCTGTGTAAGGATGTGACTGTTGGGAGCAGCAGATAACTGTCAAGGACTCTTCCTGGTGGATTTCTTTGTCAGGATTTGTTACAGTTAGTAATTTACAGGCAGTTCATGAAGCAACTACTTCAGAGTGTTAAGTGGAAAAATGTATTTCCAGAGAAACACATTACAGCAGGAGATGCCTCTACACCTCATAACTGTTCTTTAATTAGTCTGTAACCTGGAGTGCAGACATACAACTCTGAGAACTATTTGACTTAATCAGCCTCAGTATCTGTCAGCTGACCTACCTTCACACACCAGGACTATTTTTAAAGCTTCTGCCCTGGTAATAACACCTTGACATGGGAGTAGCTGAGTGTGGTGTCTGCTAGGCGTGTGCATGTTTGTGTGCATCTTGATCCTGAAATGTCACTGCACTGAGCTGTTCTAACAGAGCTATATAAAACCCCTCTGATTGCTCCAGGCTGTATTTAACACCACTTCTAATGTGTGATGACTAACAGGCAAGTGGAGAGGTAGACTTTGCTTTGACAAGTTTGATGTATTTATTTTACCCAATTTTAAATAAAAATGCTCCCCAGTAAAAGAGAAGCTGCAGCATATAAATTCCTCTAGAGAGAACAATTTTCTTCAATAAACTCACTTTACATAGTTTTGGCCATTCCCACTGCCATAGTGCAAGTTCTGCTGCTAAGGAGGTTGGAAATGTTCTGTCCAGGTGGTACCTGCTGTGAGCCAGGCCATATGCACGTTGGCTACCAGTGTTGTACAGAGGTAGAAAATACAGAACTATATTATTAATGGAGGGTAGGGAAACAGCAGCTGCTGTGTTTGGGGGTACCAAGTATTAGGAATTTGAGCACTGGAGTACAGATGACTCTAATGGTCAGATCTGGGTAGAGGGTCAGCTGTAGCTCCGTGAAGTGCTGTCACTAAAGTTGGAAGTTGCTTTTGAGCTAAGGCAGAGACAAATTAATTGCTGTTACAGAAGCTCACAGTCTCTGATGCACTGTTTGGAATATCCTGCTGAGGCAGTAGATGTGCATCTCATGGAAAAAAAGTGCCATTTCTGGAAGAAAAGGACAGAAAAGAAGAGGTATAAAGAGTGGGACAAGGAAATAATTAAAACTAGCAGTCGTTAGAATGTGGCCAAGGAGGAGCAGGGTGGGTTTAAGTCAGACCTATAAAGGAAGCTCTTGACAATGAGGGCGATGAAATACTGGAACAGGTTGCCCAGAGGTGTGGTGGAGGCCTTGTGCCTGGAGACATTCAAGATCAGACTTGATGTGACTCCTGGTAGCCTGCTCTAGAGAGAGACTGGTTACAAAGGCCTGTAGTGACAGGACCAGGGGCAATGGCTTCAAACCGGAGAAGAGCAGATTTAGATTGGATGTTAGGAGCAGGTTCTTTACTGTGAGGATAGTGGAACACTGGAACAGGTTGCCTAGAGAGGCAATTGAAGCCCCATCCATGGAGCTATTCAAGGTCAACAAGGCTCTGAGCAACCTATAGGATCATAGAATCAATCATAGAATGGTAAGGTTGAAAGGGACCTCAAGGATCATCTAGTTCCAACCCCCTGCCATAGGCAGGGACACCTCCCACTAGTACAGGTCACTCAAGGCCCCATCCAACCTGGCCTTGAACACCTCCAGGGAGGGAGCAGCCACAACCTCCCTGGGCAACCTGTGCCAGTGTCTCACCACTCTCACTGCAAAGAACTTCCTCCTAACATCCAATTTCCATCTCCCCTCTACCAGTTCAAACCCATTGCCCCTTGTCCTGTCATTACAAGACCTTGTCAATAATCCCTCCCCAGCCTTCCTGTAGGCCCCCTTCAGATCCTGGAAGGCTACTCTAAGGTCTCCTGGAAGCCTTCTCTTCTGTAGGCTGCAGAGCCCCAACTCTTGTAGCCTGTCAGCATAGCAGAGCTGCTGCAGCCCTCTGATCATCTTTGTGGCCCTCCTCTGGTTGGAGATGTCCTTCCTGACCACCTGCAGAGGAGTTGAACAAGATGGCCTTTGAGGGTCCCTTCCAACCTGACACAATACATGAGGGTATGAATTACTTGAGATACACAGAACTTGCTGAGGAATTCTGACTTGCAGATGAAAATGTTTTCAGATCTTCATATCAATTGCCATCAGATTTTTTTTTTTTTATATAGTTTATTTGCTTTAAAAATGCTCTCTCCAAGTAAGGCTGAATACTTAAGGCCTTACTAAGCACAGAAGAGCCACAAATACAGCATCAGTGCAACCCTACTTACAATATGCTTATTTGTGTGGAATAGATAGACCCATAAGAACAGATCCAGCAGCTGTGAAAAGGGAGTTGTGAGTATTTGATCTTGAAACTTGATCTGACAAATCTTACATCACTGAAAGTTTTTATCCGAGGAGAGAAGAGTAACAAAAATCTGTTTTTGCTAATCCACTTGTGCTAATTATATAGCGTGGCTGACCTATAGCTGTTAGAATAGATACTGAGTACATCCAAGAGTTCATAGGCTGAAATGTTTACACGTGGCTTAGTGGTGGACTTGGCAGAGATGAGTTAATGGTTGGACTTGATGATCTTGAAGGTCTTTTCCAACCTAAACAATTGTATGATTCTATGAAGTGCTCACTGAATGTTAGAGAAATGCAAACAGTAGCAGTGTTCTGGCTTTTGGAGCATCCAAAACTGGAGGAAAGGTTGTGTTTGCCTTGGCTGAACTGGGGTTATACTGAGCAATTTCCAAGTATTTGCTTATGCTTGAGTTTTCTTCAGGAAACCTTTTATACAGATATTTGGATTCACTGAATGGAGTTATTTGTGCTTGCTGCTGTGTTAGAACCGCAAACAGCTTACATGGCTTGAACTCAAAGGTGAAGTCTTCCTTTGGTGGCTCTTCTCTAGGTGGTAAGCAGGTGCCTGGGGAGCACAGGGCTCATGTTTTGCCTTCCAGGATGCACCAAACTAGCTGGAGTAGTCCTGGCACTCACGATGGGGAATCTGTGTAGCTAAACCTCAAGTGAGAGTCTCTTGCAGCACTGCAGCTTTCCAGGTGATGTGTTCCACCAGTGACTCAGGCTTAGGACCCAGCTAATAAGAAATAAAACCCCCTTCAGATACTTAGTGTGGATGTCAGATCCCAGCACCAACTTGTGCTGTGCAGGTCCCATCTGCTTGCTGGTGAGATTGTTGCGGTGCTGTGCTTGAGTATGGTAGGTGTGGCACTGGGGACAGCTCAAACTGGGAGTGGGTAGGCACTCTGCTGGGCCTAACTGGGCTAGCACATGTGCTAAGGCAGATGTAGCCACCTACCATAGCAAGTCAAATTGGTTAAGAATAGCATTGAGACAAATGAGAGATTTGGAGGTTCTTTTGCCTGTTCTGGTGTTTAAGTAATATTTTAGAAGTTCCTTCCTCTGTATTAACAGTTCAATGCTATTTTTTCAACAACAAAGCCAAAACTTTTGGGACACGGAGTTGAATGGAGTTGAGTGGCTTTAACCAAGCCAGGAATGCTGTCAGGCTTAAAGCAAATCCATCTCCTTGTTGGCTTTTCTCAGAGACTTTTTTTTTTTCCTGTTTCTACTGACATGCCTGATTTATTATGGCACCAGTCCTCTAGAATAAGCACTTGCCCTTCAGAGACTCACTAGTTTTGAGTTTGCAATCTTCAAAGTAGTTCATCAGATCAGCAGTAATATTGATGAGCCTTGCAGTAAAGCTGTCTCTGATATTTTTTCCATGTTTAAACACTTCAGTAACTTGTGCTTTTAATGATGTGTGTACTTTTTAAAGGTTTATCATCACAGAGCAACACCATGAAGCAAAAACATGTAACTTCTGAGGCCTGAAAGAGTTCTGGCTGGTTGAGTAAATTAACAGCAAACATAGAAATGGGTATTTAATTTTTTTTTTCCATTGAAATGCTGCATTATTCATCCAGCCATGGGAGTGTAAAGGAAAAGGGCTAGGTCCTGCACTTGAG
>WBNM01021110.1:0-10045 GCA_013399055.1 Ramphastos sulfuratus
TCTTAAAAATTGAAGCTCTAAAACAAAAAAAACAAAGAAGCTTAATTTGAGCCCCCCCCAAAAAAATTTGAAACCTTAAAAATTGAAGTCTCTTAAAAATTGGTGCTCTAAATCAAAATTAGAAGCCTTAAAATTTGAGCTCTTAAAAAATTTGGGAACCTTAAAAATTGAAGTCTCAAATACTTGAGCTCTTAAAAAAAAAAACCCTAAAAATTTGAGCTCTTAAATTTTAGAAACCTTTAAAATTTAAGCTCTTAAATTTAGGAGACTTCAATTTTTAAGGTTTTCCAAAGATTAGAGATTAAAGAAAAACTTAATTTGAGTTACTAAAAATTATGAAAACCTTAAATGGAAGTCTCTTAAAAATTTGAGGTCTATTCAAAAAACTTAAGAATTGGAGCTCTTAAATTTGGAAAACCTTAATTGAAGTTTCTTAAATATTAACCTAAAAAAACAACCCAGAAACCTTAAATTGAGCCCTAAAAGTTAAAAATTGAAGTCTCTTAAAAATGGGAGCCCTAAAAAAAAAAAAAAATTTGAAACCTTAAAAATTTAAGCTCTTAAATTTGAAAAAACTTTAAAATTGAAGTCTCCTAAAGATTAAAGAGAAAATAAAAACCATAGAAACCTTAATTTGAGTTCTTAAAATTTTTGGAAACTTTAAAAATGGAAATCTCTTAAAAATTAGAGATGAAAAACCAAACCTTAAAAATTTGAGTTACTTCAATTTTGAAGGTTTAAAAAAAAAAAAATTAATATCTTAAAAATTAAAGCTCTAAAAAAAAAAAAAACCCCAAAAAAAAAATTAGAATTTGAGTTCTTAAACACTGGAACTGGTTGCCCAGAGAAGTTGTGGATACCTTGTCCCTGGAGGTGCTTAAGCTCAGGCTGGTTGAGGCTTTGAGCAACTTGTTCTAGCAGGAGGTGTCCCTGCCCATGGCAGAGGGGGGTTGGACCTAGGTGATCTTTAAGGTCCCTTCCAACTCAAGCCATTCTATGCTGATTCTGTGATCTGGGCTTCAAAATGTCACTTGGATTGCAGAGTGTTGCAGCCTGGAAGAGACCAGGCAGGTTTCCTTCCAAGAGGTTTGTACCAGCAATTATTATCACAACTGAATGGATAGATGGAAACTACTTATTAGCACTGTTACTTCAGAAAGAGGAATGTGCAGATTTAGTAGCTGGCTCTGACCTCAACCTGTGTGTTTACAGTTTACTGTGTGCAGCTCTGGAGCCCCCAGCACAAGCAGGACGTGGAAGTGTTGGAGCTGATCCAGAGGAGGCCACCAAGATGCTGAGAGGGCTGCAGCAGCTCTGCTGTGAGGACAGGCTGAGAGAGTTGGGGCTCTGCAGCCTGGAGAAGGCTTCCAGGAGACCTTAGAGTAGCCTTCCAGGATCTGCAGGGGGCTCCAGGAAGGCTGGGGAGGGACTATTGACAAAGGGCTTGCAATGCCAGGACAAGGGGCAATGGGTTTGAAGTGTCAGAGGGGAGATTGAAAGTGGATGTTAGGAGGAAGTTGTTTGCAGTGAGGGTGGTGAGACACTGGCACAGGTTGCCCAGGGAGGTTGTAGAGCACAGAAGCAAAAAATGTGATCAAAGATCTCATTCTGTGCTTCTGTGCTCCACAACCTCCCTGGAGGTGTTCAAGGCCAGGTTGGATGAGACCTTGAGTGACCTGTTCTAGTGGGAGGTGTCCCTGCCTATAACAGGGAGATTGGATCTGGATGAGCTTTGGGGTCCCTTCCACCCTAAACCATCCTGTGCAAGCAGCAGATTGCCCTCCTTTGCCTGTGCTCTGCTGCTGCTGTCATACTCAGCTTCTCTAGGGAACTCACATCTTGCATAGTTGTGCAAGAAATCCTTAAGTTTAAACTTCCTCCTGGACTGTAGTGCCTGGAATCTCTGGACATGAGGAGCACTGTGGGCTAATGCCTCCAGGCCACCAACTGCCTCAGGTTTCTGCTTCTCTCCCCAAGGCAATATAAGAACCATTAATCATTTAGTGCTAAAGAGAACTGCATTCAAGTATCTCCCAGAGTCAGGAGACAGATCCCACAACTACTGCACAGGGCTGTATTTAATATTCCACACATAACACTACTGACTCTATAGTAGCTTGTTCCATCACCACTGAGACTGAAGATGGAGAAGTTCCCACTTTGAGCCTCCAAACCTGCATCAGGTCTCATTTATGCCATTAGCAATTTGAAACCTGCAGCTGTTTCCAGCCACAGCTCATTATTGCCCACTGCACTGATGCAGTTACTGAGTACCAACTATATTTAGTTTCCAAACTCTCTTACAAAATGAGGCAGAAACATTAATCAAAGCTCTGGAGTCATTCAGCAGGCAAGTTTCCAGCCAAAGGAAGGAGGGGAGGGGAAAAAAAAGTCTGTCCTCCTACATCATTGGAAGTGGCTCATAATTTATGTCAAGGGAGAAGGAATAGAAGCAGCAGACAGCAATTTCCTTCCCATGGTCCATGCAGAGGGAAGACACAGGCTTTGCTTAGGAGCCTAGCAGCATGTGCTGGTGACCCACTCAGCATCCCTACAAAAGGCAACCAGAGAGGAGTTGTGATGAGCTGTGGAATGTGAGGCACTGTTTGAGAGCTTTGTGTTGTGATGCTTTGTTGTTACTGGAATCAACTCTTGAGGTTATTAATTTACTTTTATTGTTAACCTCTGCAACAAGATTAATTGTAGAATCACATCCAAAATCGTCAAATCAAACCACTGACACAGCTCTACCAAGTCCACCACCAAACCATATTGCCAAGCATCACAGAACATGCCTGGTTGGAAGAGCCCATCCAGCCCAACCTTTGACCTAGCACTGCAGGCTCAGCACCAAACCATGGCCCTAAGCACAGCTCCACAGGCTGCTGGAACACCTCCAGGCATGGGCACTGCAGCCCTGCCCTGGGCAGACCATTGCAGGGCTGGAGAAGCCTTCCAGGGCACAAAGAGTTCCTAAGAGGCAGCCTGAGCCTGCCCTGGGGCAGCTTGGAACCATTGCCTCTGCTGCTGGCCCTTGGCACCAAGGAGCAGAGGCTGCCCCCTGCTCACTGCCACCTCCCTGCAGGCAGCTGCAGAGAGCAATCAGCTCTGCCCTCAGGCTCCTCTGCTGCAGCCTCAACCCCCCCAGCTCCCTCAGCCCCTCCTCAGCCCCAGCTGCTCCAGGCCCTTCTCCAGCCTGGCTGCCCTGCTCTGGGCACGCTGCAGCCCCTCAATGTCCTTCCTGCAGTCAGGGGCCCAGAGCTGAGCACAGCACTCGAGCTGTGGCCTGCCCAGTGCTGAGCACAGGGGCAGGATCCCCTCCTGGCCTTGCTGCCCACTCTGCTTCTGAGCCAAGCCTGGATGCCAGTGGCTTTCACATCCACATGGCTTTTAAATACTACGAGGGATTGTGACTCAAGCACCTCCCTGTCCAGTCTCTTCCAGTGCCTGACATCCTTTCAGTGACTTCTTTCCTGATGTCCAGTCATGGTGGTATTAGGTTGATCATTTGGCTTGATGATCTTAGAGGTCTTTCCCAAACAAAAAAAAAATCTGACTCCATGTAACAAGGTTTGGATAATGAAATTTATTTTTTAATTTCAGCAGAGAGTGAAGGATGTTCACTTTGAGAACACATTTTCAATACTCTTTTTTTTTGTCTCTTCTCCCTCCACTGTTTAGCTTTACAGCTGAGCCAACATTTAAAACTCTTAATTTCCCTGTAAAAGGCTGTTCAAGTGTGAAGCTACACTACCTTTATCACATCAGCTTGTGCACATAGATGTTCACAGACTGTTTAAAATCAATTCTTTAGCCATGAGTCTTATGAATTGGATACTTCAGTAGTCAGAATTTCTTCAGTATCACTGTTGGAGGAGTCCAGGAAGAGCTTCGCAAATTTCTGCTTTTTGAGCTGTTGCTTGTAGGAGAAGTGTGACTAAAGCCACTGGAGAAAAGGAGGCTGAGGAGAGACCTCCCTGGTCTCTGCAACTACCTGAAAGGAGGTTGTAATGGAATAGATGTTGATCTCTTCTTCCTAGTAATAAGTGATAGGAGGAAATCATAGAATCAGAGAATCATCAGGACTGGAAGGGACTTCAAGGATCATCCAGTTCCAACTCTCCTCCCATAGGTAAGGACACAACACACTAGATCAGGTTGCCCAGAGCCACATCCAGCCTGGCCTTAAAGACCACCAGGGATGAGGGTTCCACCACCTCCCTGGGCATCCTGTGCCAGGCAGAGACACCTCCCACTAGAACAGGTTGCTCAAGGTCTCATCCAACCTGGCCTTGAACGCCTCCAGGGAGGTGGTGGAGCACAGAAGCACAGGATGGGATCAAAGATCACATTGGATGATTCTGTGCTCCACCACCTCCCTGGGCAACCTGCGCCAATGCCTCAGCATCCTCATGCTGAAGAACTTCCTCCTCGCCTCCAGTCTGAATCTCCTCACTTCTTGTTCTGCTCCATTCTCCCCAGTCCTATCACTACCTGACAGCCTAAAAAGTCCCTCATCAGCTTTCTTGTAGCCCCCTTCAGATACTGGAAGGCCACAATGAGGTCTCCTCTGAGGCTTCTCTTCTCCAGGCTGAACAACCCCAGCTCTGTCTGTCCTCACAGGAGAGATGCTCCAACCCTCTGATTATCCTTGTGATCTTTCTCCAGCCTCATGTTGCCCCAGGGGCTTGGGTGGTCCCCTCTGGGAGTCACTGGGAGGGACTAGGAAGCAATGGGAAGGGACTGGGAGTGGGTTTGGAAGTTACTGGTTTATACTGGAAGGCACTGGGGCATACTGGGACCCTTCCATGGCCACTGGGATCCCCTTTGGGGGTCACTGGGAGGGCACTGGGAAGGGGTTTTGGGGCTACTGTTTTATATTGGAGAGGACTGGCAGGGGGTTTGGAAGTTACTGGTTTATACTGAGAGGCACTGGGGAGTCTCTATGGCCACTTGGGTGCCCTTTGGAGGTCACTGTGAGGGTGTTAAGGGCCTACTGGTTTATACTGGGAGTTACTCGGAGGGACTGGGAAGCAGTGGGAGAGGACTGGAAGTGGGTTTGGAAGTTACTGGTTTATACTGGGAGACACTGGGGCATACTGGGACCCCCTTTGGGGGTCACTGGGAGGGCACTGGGAAGGGGTTTGGGGCTACTGCTTTATATTGGGAGCCACTAGGAGGGACTGGAAGGGGATTGGAAGTTACTGGTTTATATTGGGAGGCACTGGGACTCCTCTATGGCCACTTGGGTCCCTTTTGGGGTCACTGAGAGGGGACTGGGAGTTTGTTTGGGGACTACTGGTTTATACTGGGAGTCGCTGGGAAGCAATGGGAGGTTTAGGTTGGAGATGAGAAGAAATTTTTTCTTCCCTGAAAGTGTTCTCAAAGCCTGGCACAGGCTGCCCAGGGAGGTGTTTGAATCCTCATCCCTGGAGGTGCCTCCAAGGGGCAGAGCTGTGGTGCTGAGGGCTATGGTTTAGCCCCAGCCTTGGCAGAGTTAGAGAATGGTTGGACTGGGTGAGCTTAAAGCAATTCTAAGCAGTTCTCCAATTCACTTAAGCAATTTTATAATTAATACTTGCTACAATATTGTTTATCAACTTGAGGGGCAGCAATCAGCTCACCAGAAGAACTCAAATGGCTTTTTCCCCCCAGTCAGGCTATTCTGTGACTCTAAACAAACAACACATGGCAGTAGGTGGAGATCTGTGCTAGGTGAGGAGAGCAGATTATTTTAAACCAATATTCACTCTGCTTCTGACAGCAGGAAGAGGATTTAGTGTTTAAACTTCTCTGAAAGCTAACAGCTCAGATTTTTCTGAAAGGAATCAGAACTTGAGTTATGAATCTGAAACTGATTCTCCCTTCTATTAAAACTCACAGCTTGAAGTCCCTGCTGGGACAGACAGTGATGGGCAGGAATGGATGATTTTCCCCTTGCTCTTTTTGACCAGACACTTCTTCCTCTTGCCTGAAGTGCCATTTCCAGTGAGAAGCTGAGGTCCTGAGGGAGCACATTTCTACCCTGGGGAAAAATCTTCTCTTCATATAAATTGCTCTTCAGACATTATTCTTGGTTGTCACTTGGATTGAGGAACATATTCTCTGCCCTTTTCTGCTCTCAGCCTTGGTGACAGGAAGAGAAAAGGCTCCAGCTGCACTGCACTTGCTTGTAGCACCCCTGGGAACAGCAGTTTCTGTGACAACTGCCACTTACATGGCCTTGAAAGAGCTGAGCCTGGAGATGAGGAGCACTGAGGTCAGCTGAGAGGCAAACCTTAATCTTCTCCCACATTCCTACTTCCCTCATTTCTTCACCATGCCACAGTTATGATGAAGCAGGAACTTAAATCACAGAATCAGTCAGGGTTGGAAGGGACCACAAGGATCACCCAGTTCCAACCCCCCTGCCATGGGCAGGGACACCCTACCCTAGAGCAGGCTGCCCACAGCCTCATCCAGCCTGGCCTTAAATACCTCCAGGGATGGAGCCTCAACCACCTCCCTGGGCAACCCCTGCCAGACTCTCACCACTCTTATGCTGAAGAACTTCCTCCTCATCTCCAGTCTGAATCTCCCCACCTCCAGCTTTGCTCCATTTCCCCCTAGTCCTGTCACTGCCTGAGAACCTAAAAAGTCCCTCCCCAGCTTTTTTGTAGCCCCCTGCAGATCCTGGAGGACCACAAGAAGGTCACCTGGGAGCCTTCTCCTCTCCAAACTGCACAGCCCCAACTCTTTCAGTCTGTCCCCATAGCAGAGCAGCTCCAGCCCTCTGAGCATCCTCATGGCCCTGCTCTGGACACACTCCAGCATCTCCACATCCCTCTCGTCCCAAGGGCTCCGAACTGGATGCAGTGCTCCAGGTGGGGTCTCACCAGAGCAGAAGGGCAGAATCCCCTCCCTGACCCTGCTGCCCACACTTCTCCTGCTGCAGCCCAGGCTCTGGTTGCTCTCTGGGCTGCAAGTGCACACTGCTGGCTCCTGTTGAGCTTCTCCTCCACCAGCACCCCCAAGTCCCTCTCCTCAGGGCTGCTCTCAGCCAGGCACTGCCCAGCCTATATTGGTGCTTGGGATTGCCTTGACCCAGCTGCAGGACTTCAGTCTTTGAGATGTTATAGATGTGGTTCAGCTTTTTGGACTTCAGAGAGCATCTGTGCTTCATGAGGGCAGAAGTTTCTGGGGTAGATGTGTGTATGGGTTAGGTCTAGCAGGGCATCAGCAATGCAGGACCAGCAGCACTTGGGCTCTGCATTACTTCTGCATTCCTTGGGCTTTGTCAATAGATGAGCATTTCTTTGGCTGACCTTTTGCTACTCTCTTGTTTAGCCTTGTTAACCTTTGAGGAATGAGGTGGATGGGACAGCAGGCAATTAAAACACAGAAAACCCAAGAAGCTCACTATGTGGAGTTCAGATGGACTTTGCATAATAAAAGGGTCTGCAGTTCTTCTCCTTGCTGCCACAGGCTGCCGTTTGAGGTTCCTTAAGGAAGGCAGCACAACACATTAGCTAGGTCTGTGCTGGTCCTTCCTGACCACTGCTTGTCTCCTGAGCACATAGGCAAGCTGAGTGTATCACTTGATACCCAAGTGCTGCCTTTCCTATGTCTTTCTATCAGTGGGAGGGTATTTTGGGCACACAAGCCAGAAAGGAACCACAGTTTGCTCTGGCAGGCCTTCCACTCTGGACAACACTGGAAACCAGAGCTGTGCCATGTTGCACTCAACATTAGAAACCTGGTTGGAAGGGACCTCAAGGATCATTTAGTTCCAACCCCCTGCCATAGGCAGGGACACCTCCCACTAGCACAGGTCACTCAAGGCCTCCTCCAACCTGGCCTTGAACACCTCCAGGGAGGGAGCAGCCACAACCTCCCTGGGCAACCTGTGCCAGTGTCTCACCACCCTCACTGCAAACAACTTCCTCCTAACATCCACTTTCAATCTCCCCTCTGCCACTTCAAACCCATTCCCCTTGTCCTGTCATTACCAGNAGTGGTGCACTGACTCCTCTGTCCATGGCACTGACAGTGTCTGTCTAATTACTGATCTCTTTCTCACTGATTGGGGAATTAACAATTTTGACAAGGGCTTATAGTGATAGGATGATGGGCAATGGATTGAAGCTTGAGGAGGGCAGATTTGGACTTGATATTAAGAGGAAATTCTTGACAGTGAGGGTGGTGAGACACTGGCACAGGTTGCCCCAGGAAGTTGTGGCTGCTCCCTCCCTGGAGGTGTTCAAGGCCAGGTTGGACGAGGTCTTGAGTGACCTGTGCTAGTGAGAGGTGTCCCTGCCTATGGCAGGGGGTTGGAACTAGATGATCTTAAATATTTCTTGCAACCTAATTCAAACTGAATTTACAGTTTGTGGCACATCCTAGAATCATAGAATCAAGCAGGTAGGAAGAGACCTCCAAGTTCATCCATTCCAACCTATCACCCAGCCCTAGCCAATCAACCAGACCATGGCACTAAATGCCCCATCCAGGCTTGCCTTGAACACCTCCAGGGATGGGCACTCCACCTCCCCAGGCAGCCCATTCCAATGCCAATCACTTGCTGGCAAGAACTTCTGCCTAACATCCAGCCTGAACCTGCCCTGGCACAGCTTGAGGCTGTGTCCTCTTCTTCTGTCCCTGGCTGCCTGGCAGCAGAGCCCAACCCCAGCTGGCTACAACCTCCCTTCAGGGAGCTGCAGAGAGCAATGAGGTCTGCCCTGAGCCTTCTCTTCTGCAGACTGCACACCCCCAGCTCCCTCAGCCTCTCCTCACAGGGCTGTGCTCCAGGCCCCTCACCAGCTGAAGTTCTGGTGGTGTAATGGCAAGGAGATTTTATTCCAATTGATAGTGTTTATTATTTTTGATATTAATATTAATCATAACATTTTTAATCAGGTTCGAATTGCACGGTTGTGGAAGACACTACACAGAAGGAAAGAGACAATCTAGAATCAATTAAGAAATAACTAGCAATAACACAAACATGAATCTGTTAGAGCTGGAAAGAGGTTCCCTGTAGTCCATATGCTGCTTGCTCACAAGGGAGACTCGAGAGACTCCATTCTGCTGAAAGCAGAAGGCACTGAGAACTGAGTTACAGAATTTCCTACAGAGAGGCTTCTGAATATTTACCCACAAAATAGTATCAAGTAGTACCCTAAACACTTGAAGGGAGTTTTGTTGGTGTCTTGAAGACTTCCAGAGTTTCCCCAGGTGTTCAGTTTTTTCCTGCATTCATTTTTGGGCTCCTCAGTTGAAGAAGGACAGGGACCTGCTGGAGAGAGTCCCATGGAGGACTATGAGGATGAGTAGGGGACTGGAGCACTGCCTGATGAGGAGAGGCTGAGGGACCTGGGGCTGCTTAGTCTGGAGAAGGGAAGATTGAGAGGGATTTAATAGAATCATAGAATGGTTTAGGTTAGAAGGGACCCCAAAGCTCATCCAGTTCCAACCCACCTGTGCCATAGGCAAGAACACCTCCCACTAGAGCAGGTTGCTCAAGGCCTCATCCAAACTGACCTTGGACACCTCCAGGGAGGTTGTGGAGCACAGAATGACCTTTGATCTTCTAGAAGAGGAGGGAGTGTTTTTTTGGAGGGTAGTATTTGTGAACACCTCAACTTGACAGGCAGAAATGGAGCTTTGGGACCAGGGGGTTGTAGCACTTGAAAAGAAACCAGAGCAATCAGTCCCCTCTGGTGGATACTCCAACTTCACTTTCAAAGATCTTCCTCTTAAGAATGAAAGGTAAAAAATAAAAAACCACATGGATGAAGTATGAAATAAGACTTTCAATTATAGAGCAGTTTCTTGCCAGGGCAGGGGAGATAGACTTTGTAAATGTGCTGGTGAGAGACACCAGTGCCCTCTTTATTCCCTGCTGCTTGCTGGCATTTACCCCCTCAAAGCTCCTCTAATAGAGGGCACCCTATGGACAGTTCCCCCTACAGATAGGCAAAGGCAGACTTAGGCAGCCTGGGGTTAGCAGGAGGAGGCTGTGCTCTCAATTGTCTGCACACATAGATCACAGAATCATTTTGGTTGG
>WBNM01021111.1:0-43990 GCA_013399055.1 Ramphastos sulfuratus
TTAAACTGGGAGAGGGAAGGTTTGGTTTGGACATCAGAAAGAAGTGTGTTATGCCAAACGTGGTGAGACACTGGGCAGGTTACCCAGAGAAACTGTGGATACTTTATCATTGGAAATGATCAAGGTCAGGTTGGGCAGGGCTTTGAGCAGCCTGCTCTAGTTGAAGATGTCCCTGCTCACAGCAGGACAGTTGGGAGTAGATGAGAGATACTGAACAGGTTGCCCAGGAAGGTTGTGGATGCAGCTTCACAACAGGTGTTCAAGGCCAGGTTGGACAAGGCCTTGATCAACCTCGTCTAGTGGAAGGTGTCCCTGCCCATAGCGGGGGGGTTGTAGTCTTTTTGTGGTCTTAAGGCCCCTTCCAACCCAACCCATTCTATAATTCCTATGGCTCTGCAATTAGAATTGGTACCTAGAGCCGTGCACCCAAGTCCTCCATGAGTTTCTCTCTCCTTTCAACAAGCTGGAAGCCACAAGTGATCTGTGTCTGGAGCTGGGAATTTGAAGCTCCCCTGCGCTGGGGGGAACCAGGAAATGAGCTACCTTTTGCTAGTCAACCAGAGGGAGGATGAAGATGTTTCAAGTCACGTTTGCTTTCCCTTCCAGGCCCTGGGACCCTGATCTGCCCGATGATATGGAAGAAACAAAGCTGATACTTCATATGTGGGTAGCTCTCTTTTACAGCAAGCCCAGCAAACTCCTGAGCAGCAGCAGGAAGGTGGTGGAGCACAGCAACCCCGAGAAGTACGTCTCAATAAACAGCACTGGGGAGTTTTTTGAGCTGAGCGATGATGACGAGGACTGGTTTCGGTTGGAGACGTGTCCTGCAGACTCTCGGTCAGACCCTGACCAGAATCCCAGCAGCTCTCTGGATCCCAGCATACATGACCAGGGACCTTTCCACCCAGAGGAGAACCCTGCAGGCTCTCAGAGTGATGCTGATGGGACTCCTGGCGTTGATAATATGGTGTCGTCTTCTTCAGGGGAGCTGCCCTGTGAGGAGGAGCAGGAGGAGCCTTCTTCTACAAGCTGTCCTAAGAGCCTTTCACTCACTGAATGTGCTGCTGAGAGCCTAGCTGTGAAAGACAGGCAGCCAGTGGTCATTCCTGAGGAGCATGTACATGACATCTCAACTGTTGCTGAGGTGAGAGCCTGGGGCTTGAGTGATATAAGCACACAGAATGTGCTTTGGGCTTGTAGGAGTAGGAACAACTGAGAGTAGAGGAGCAGATGTGCTTGCAAGGTAGTGGGGACTGAGAAACGTCCCCCAGAATTTAGCTCCCCCAGGTGACTGCCATGCAGACATGCTCAGAATCACCATAAAAAGAAGCTTTAAGTCCTCAGTCCAGGTTTGGATGTCCTTCTGGACTGAGCTGGCATCCAGATGGACCTGAACAGGCCACAGAGATGATTAGGGGGGCTGGAGCAACTCTCCTGTGAAGACAGGCTCAGAGATTTGGGGTTGTTCAGGCTGCAGGAGAGAAGGCTCCAGGGAGATCTTAGAGCAGTATTTGAAGGGTATGTCCAGGATTGCTGAGGGAGTTTTGACAAAGGCCTGTAGTGGCAGGACAAGGGTTAATGGCTTCAAACTGGAAGAAGCTGAATTTAGATTTGACATAAGGAGAAATTCTTCACCATGAACATGGTGGGCACTGGAACAGGTTGCCCAGAGATAGTCGTGGAGGCTCCAAGCCTGGAAGTGTTCAAAACCAGGTTGGACAAGGCCTTGAGCAACCTGGTCCAGTGGACGGTGTCCCTGCCCACAGCAGGGGGTTGGAACTAGATGATCTTTAAGGTCACTTTCAATCTAAACCATTCCTTGATTTTGTGCCATGGGTGTACTCTCCAAGAGGGACGATTCCCAAAGGATTAGAATAATTAAAGAGCAATTAAAGCACTGAGCTCAGTACCTGTTCCTGGTTTCAGCTATGAGCTGTGCGAGCTCAGACAAGATCTCAGACCCGCGCTTCACTGGGGGAGGTGATGAACCACAAACACCCAAAAATGGGACTCAGAAGCTTGCCTGTCTCCTGTGGGCAGCTGCTTTTACCTGCCCATAGTCACAGCAGCCATGGGGACAGGGCTTTCCTCCTCTGTTCTGGGAGGATTGAAGTTAATTAATATTCTCTTTGGGGCAGGGCTTTTTGAATTAATTTTTACAGTTTTTGTGGTTTGGAGACAGTTAGGAGTGGAGATACTTGGGTCAATATTAAACTTGGGTGCCTAGTGGCATCTTTCAAGACTGAATCTTTGAGCTAAAATAAATCCCTTAGAACATTTTAGAACTTTAGTTCCTTTAGAACTTCTGCTCCTGGCAAATATGCAGCTGAAGATGTTCTGCGTGAAGGCAAAAAATACCTCAGTGTGGTTTTACCACCTGGGTTTAGTGCTGTGGAGCAGGCAGAAGGGTTTGAGATGTGGAGTCACTGTCCATAGTGTTCATACAGCTCATCTGAATAGATAAACTCCACTGAGATAAGAGGATGCTGCTACAATGAATCATAGAATGGTTGGAAGGGACCTCTGGAGATCATCCAGTCCAACCCCCTTTCCAAAGCAGGATCACCCAGGGTAGGTCACATAGGAAGGCACCCAGACGGGTCTTGAAAGTCTCTAGAGAAGGTGACTCCACAACCTCTCTGGGCAGCCTGCTCCAGGACTCCATCACACTTAAAGAAGTTTTTACCCAGCTGAGGTGGAACTTCCTATCTTCCAGTTTGTATCCATTGTCCCTTATCCTGTCGGAGGACACCACTGAAAAGAGCCTGGGCCCTTCTTCTTGCCTCCCACCCTTCAGATATTCGTAACCATTAATAAGATCTCTCAGACTTCTCCAGACTAAACAGCCTCAGGTCTCTCAGCCTTCCCTCATCAGACAGATGTTCCAGTCCCTTCATCATCCTCATAGCCTCCATTGGACACTCTCCAGTATATCCCTGTCCCTCTTGAACTGGGGAGCCCAGAACTGGACACAGTACTCCATCTGTGGCCTCACTAGGGCAGAGAAGAGGGGGAGGAGAACCTCCCTTGGCCTGCTGTCCACACTCTCTTCATGCACCCAGGAGAGCACTGGCCTTCTTGGCCATGAGGGCATGTTGCTGTCCCGTGGATAACATACATTACCTGTGGCCATCAACTGATGACCCCTGCATGGTTTGACCAATTTTGAAGCTATTTCAAACCTGGTAGAAAGTTTTCAAACCTTACCCTTGCTGGCCGTGGGACTTTGCTTACTGACTACAGTGAGGGATGGTGGTGGCCCACACTGGATAAGAATTTAACCTAGACTTACTCTAGAGACAAATTCAGTCTTCAGTTGCTGTTGAAGTGGTCATACTCGCAAAGTCTGAGCATTTAAAATATCCAGGTCCTCCTGCACAGCTGTCTCAGGTGCTCCATTTGTCTCCCTTGAAAATTAGCTTCTGAATTGTGTCATTTCAGGGGGAGCAGCCCAAGGAAGGTTTGCTGGATACCACCATCACCTCCAAACCTTCTGATGAGCTCAGTAATGCCAGCAAGCCTCCAGTTTCACTGGACAGAGAAGAACCTCACAGCCAAGCCCCAAATTCCAGTACAGCTCCCTGGAATGATAGATGTGGAGAGCAACAGGAGAGCAGGTGGGCTGCAGGGGCAGGAGGTTGTGCCAACCCTCCCAAGGATACGGAGAGCATGGAAGATGCTCGACGCTGTATAGACATTGAGGACAGCAGCAGGGCCACCAGCAATGGACAACAATGTGTCTGTGAGTCATTGCCCTTAGAAGTGAGCCCCACAAGTGCAGAGCGTGATGGAACCAGTGGTGGGGACAGAGGATTACAAGACCCTTTTAGGCATTCCAAAAAGGAGGAGGAAGAGATGGAGGAGGGAAAAAATGAGAAAGAGGACTCTGAATGTGCAAGCACAGTCCTGGAGCCTGCTGATTTGGTGTTTTCTCAGAGCACTGATGCCCACATGGAGCGTGGACAAGGCAAGCAGAAGCAAGCACATTTGGCACATCTCAAGGACTTTGGTATTCCTGAAGAGGGCCCTTTGCCCACCCTCCCAGCCTTAGCATTTCCCTGCTCAGGCAGATCAGTGCCAGTGCTGTCAGATGGGACTGGGACTGGCCCTCAAGGGCTTCCTCGTGAGATGGCACCAAGCCCGAACACACTGCAAGAGCCTTGGGAGGCCTTAGGTGTGGACACAAACGGTTCTGGTTTGGCACATGCAACCAGTCCAGCTGCTGTGGAGTCACTTTGTGACAAGGGGTTGCTGCCATCTGATCCAAGCCCCGTCTGTGGGGCACAGCCAGATGGCATTACAGGCAACTTGGGACCTGCTAGGGAGACCTTCGGGGCTGGCTTGGAGCAGAAGGACAAGAACGCTGCGCCCTCTGCAGGAAGGTGGGCCCCTGCAGGGAACAAAGCTGCTGTCCCAGCTGGCCTGCGCTCGCTGTGCAGCCAGGAACTGGCACAAACCTTGTCCCCAGACTCCAGTTCTGTCTGCCTGGTGGCTCTTGATGGAGCAGCAGATCCTGGAGCTGCTCCAGAGAACCAGGAGGCCATGGCAAACGTCCAGTCTTCAGTACAGAGTGACCTGGGAGGGAGCAGCTGCTTTGCCCAGAAGTGTGGAGGTGACATTTGTGCTGACCTCACTTTGCTGAGCACTGGTGAATCAAACCAAGAAGGGAAGAAAGTTTTTGTGGAAGAAGAGTGTAGCAGCCCCTCTGCCCACCACACTGATGTCCTGGATGAGTTTTCAGGGGCAGGTGGTGGCCAGGGTTTGGGCTTCTTTGACTCTACAGCCTTAGCAGGTGGCTCTGAAGCTGGGGAGAGCAATAATGTGTCCCTCAATGCAGAGAAGTCCCCCAAGAGCAACAAACCAACCACAACAATGATGGCTAACACATTGCGGGAGCCAGAGAACTCTCTGGCACACCTCCTGGAATCGGAACCCTTCTCCTTGGTGACAGAGGAGATGGCTGCCATGAAGGAGCACCCTAGGCAACAGCAGAGCTCCCCAAACGCTGTTCACAGAGACTTAGCTCCTGCTTCTCCCTTACAGCAGGTCCCTCTTCCCCATGGAGAAGATGCAGATCCCCATCACCACTCAGAACAAAGAGAGCAGGGTCCCATCCTGTCTCAACATGAGAAGTCCTCTGAGCAAGTAGGTGCTGCAGAGTTGAGCGTGGCTGCTGAGGGCCCAGGTGGTTCCTTAAAGCCCAGATGTGAAGAAGAGGGGAAAAATGACAAGGGTTCATGCCAGACAGAGCCAGTGGAGAGTTCCCATCTGGATTTCCACATGCCAGGCAACCCAGGATTGATGCCTCATTTTCTTCCATATAGTCACAAGGAAGGTCATCACAGCATGCAGCTGGGCTCAATCCTTGGGGGGCACCCTGAGATATGCTCCCGCAGTGTGATCCTGGCTCTGGATGGTGCCCCAAGGTCCTGCTGCATGGGACAGCTGCCAGCAGGTGCCTGCTCTATGTGTGCCAGCCCTGAGGGCCAAACAGGGAACCGTGAGAAGGAACCCATCCTACCTGAGGATTCAGAAGAGGGAAGCAGCATTCCTCTTGCCAGTCTTCCATCTTTAGAGGAGCCACTGAGTGAGCCCCAGTCTGTGTGCAACCAGGGCGAGCAGGAGGCTGAGGGATCCAACATGTTTGCTGATCAATGCCATGCCCGCATGGAGATGGGAGAGGGAGAAGTTTCCACTGTCCCCTTCCCAACACAGGCATTAGATGTACAGAGGGAACTCTCTGAAGAAATCCTGGAGCTTCCTGATGCTGAGGACACTTCAGATGCACTCCCGAGGGCAAAACAACTCCTCAGCAAAGACACACAGGTGGGCTTGAGCTCTGAAGACCTGTTTGGGACTATATCCAGTAACTCAGACCAGGAGTGTTTAGAAGGGACTTCACAATCCCTGCTTACAGACAGAGGTTCCTACAGCAGGAGATCCATGGATGCTGCAGGCACAAGGACTAACTGTGACAACTCCTCCAGGAGCTCAGTGTGCACAGAGGGACCCAGTGAGGACTGGAGCTCGCTGGACACTGAGCAGGACTGCTCGTGGGCTGAGGGTGACTGGCCCACCAGCCCAGGGGAAACCAGCAGTGGGCAAATTCCACCCTATGTCAGTATTAGGGACAGCCAGGGAATCACCAAGGACTACCAGAACTTCATGGTGACCAAATGGTGCCAGGAGAGGATGGGAAATGTGCAGCCTTCAGAGAGGTGCAGCCACTGTGTTGGGCAGTCTTATTTGTTAAGGTCACTGATGGGGACAGGGAGGGGTTTGAAGGAAGTCACCCAGCACACTTTGGACATGGAGTGTCTCCGTTTCCATTATGAGCTAAAACAAATCCTTAGGAGTGGGCAGCCACCCTTTTCTACCTCCAAAAGCATCTTTCCACAAGACTTCTCTCCTCAGGTGATGTCTGAGACATGGCCTGTGCCAGAAGCCCCCATCCCACCCTCCCCACGCAGCAGGAGCCCTTTGCAGGTGACAATCCTGCCCTCGAAGGTGCGGCCAAGCAGGCTCAGCTGGCCCCGGCAAAGCAGCTGGCATGAGGACACATGTATTCTGTGCCAGGACACCCTCCGCCATGAAAGGAGCAGGCCCAGGTCCCACACTTCCATTCAGGACCACGCAGCTCCTTTCCACCTCAGCAAGCTCAGATACAACAGTGAGCTGCAGGATTCGCGGGGCGACATCACCCTCATCCTCGATGAGTATGCAGAGCTCAACAGGGTGATGCTGGGCAGGGCTGAGGTGGGGAGTGAGGACAGAGGGACAGTCCCAGCCCACACAGAGGCCACCAGCAAGTGGACAGACACATCCCTGCCTGGGAGGATGGCAGCCTGTGAGGAGATGATCGCGGAACTGTGCAGCGCCCTGCGGTTCCGCCTGCGCAGCCTGGCCAAGGAGGCCTGTGGCCACGCTGGGATGTTCTACCTGGTGGAGACAAGCGGAGATCCCTTCTTTGCAAGAGTCAAGGTAAAAACACGTCCCACCAGACTGGACAGGGATGGGTGCCCCTCGGGTAACAGCAGAGGGCAGCAGGGCAAGCTTGCATAACCCAGGACAGATGGCACTCAGTTGCCTTTGGTCCCTCTGCCTTTTCATCTCAGTTCCCACCGCAGGGAATTGGAATCATAGAATTATTTAGGTTGGAAAAGATTTTTAAGATCATGAAGTCCAGCCATTAACCCAGCAGTACCAGGTCACCACTAAGCTACATCCCTCAGCACCACATCTGTATGGCTTTGGAATCCCTCCTGGAATGGGGACACCACCACTGCCATGGGCAGCCTGTGCCAGGCCTTGACAACGGTTGTGGGGAAGAAATTGTTCCTCATGTCCAATGTAAACCTCCCCTGGTACAGCTTGAGGCCATTTCTTATTGTCCTGTCATTTGAACATCTCCCAGGCCGAACCATCTTGGAGTTCATGCAGGAGCAAGGTCAAACTCAACCCTTGCAAGGTGGCTTTTGCTTAAACTCTCACTAAAGGGCTGGATATTCAGGGAGGGTGGTTACATGGAAGGGTTTACTGCTCCAACACAGCAAAGAGGCCCAAAGCATGGTATGGTTGGATGCTCAAGGTGGCTTTTGCTGACAAAGGTAAATGGCTGCTTCCTCCACCACTGGCCGGAGGACACAGTGCCTTTGGCATCAGACACCACAGAGTGCCCTTGACACCAGGTGCCTGGCTGAGGTCAATATGCTGTTCCGCTCTCCTTGTCCCCATGCAGATGTGTGCCAGGACAGTGGCTTAGCATGGTGGGGGTTGGAGGGGACCAGCAGAGATCATCCAGTCCAGGCCTCTGCTAAAGCAGGGTCACCCACAGCAGCTTGCTGGTCACAATGTCCAGGTGGGTTTGGAATCGCTCCAGAGAAAGAGACTCCACAACCTCACTGGGCAGCCTACTCCAGGGCTCCACCACCCTCACAGCGAAGAAGTTTCTCTTCCTGTTCAGCTGGAACCTCCTGGTTTCCAGTTTGTGCCCACTGTCCCTTGTCTTGTCACTGGGCACCACTGATACAAGTCTGGCCCCATCCTCTCGGCACCAAATATTCTCCATACAAACTTCCTCACTCGATTTCTGTTTCAGACCTTGCTGAAGAAAAGTGGCCATGTGGAGATGGAACCTCTGAGCTTCTGTGAAGGAAAACACCCAGATGCTGACAGGCTGCTCATTGTCATCAGGAACGAGGACATCTCCTCACACATCCACAATGTGAGGCCTGAGTCTGTCCCTTTCTTTTCCTGCCAGCAGTTTGGATCCATGTTGTTTTTTAATGACACACTATCTATAGCTGGAGATCTCACTGTCGGTCTTCATGAATATGTTCTTCTCTCAGCTTAAGCATCAGCACTTCATGGAGAGCTGTTCAAAACCATGCAGCCTGTCACTTCTGCTGCTCTTCTGGCTCCTTTTAGATCTCTGACAGACCTCCCTTGGGCTAGACCAGCTCAAAGGAGTCAGGCTGAGCTTGTCTTGTGTAAGGGAAAGTTCATCCAGGTTTTGGCTTATGAGCTTCATTGAATCTTGGTGGCTCCCTGTCTCATCATTACAGCTTTGGGGTTGGGTGATGGAGACAGGAGTGGTGGGGTGATGAAGAGGATGAGGTGGGTTCTCCAGGTCTCCCAGGAGTGGATGTGAGTTGCAGGCGCTGTTGAAATGCAGCTGTTGTGTAAAAACTTCTCTTCCTTGAGCAGGTCCCTTGCTTGCTGAAGCTAAAGCACTGTCCAAACGTGGTCTTCGCTGGGGTGGACAGCCCTGAAGATCTCACTGATCACATCTACCAGGAGCTGTTTCATGCTGGTGGCTTCATGGTGTCAGACAAGGAGGTGTTGGAAACGGTGACGCTGGGTGAGTCTCACTGTGGCTTCTCAGCACCTTGCCAGCTCCTGGCCATGTCCACTGCTTTGCCAACACCTTCTAGAAACTTGCCATCAGTGTCCTCTGCTCCTGCTCTAGTAGGGACAATTCTTTCCCTCTGTTTGATATTTGTGGACCCCATCTGGGTTATAGGTTGTAATCAAGGCTCCCCAAAACATCTAAGTACATCGAGGACCACCACAGTGTTCAGAAGGTGGAGTAGGGGTTGTACAAGGGCATTCAGCCAGGAGAGGGTAGGACAAAGAGGAGACCTTGTTGTTATCTTCAGCTCCCTAGTGGGAAGCAGAGAGAAAACTGAGCTGTGCTCCTCCATGGAGGTACACAGTGACAGGACAAGAGGTGACAGGGACAAGTGTCACTTCTCCTTTTAGATATTAAAGGGAAAAAATGCACTAGGACAGGACCCCAGTTTCACAACCCACGTTGTGAGTCTCCACAGAATCATGGAATGGTTTGAGCTGGAAGGAACCTTTAGTCCAACCCTCCTGCCATGGGTAAGGACACCTTCCACTAGACCAGGATGCTAAAAGCCTCAGTATCTCCTTCCTTGGAGATATTCAAGCCTCACCTAGACAAAGTGCTGAGCAACTTCGTCTGGCTCAACTTTGAGCAGGGGTCGGGCCAGAAACCCTCAGCCACCCCTTCCACCCTCAGTTACCCTCTGGCTCTTGGTGTCTCCCCAGGCCAACTGAAAGAGGTGGTGGAGGTGCTGGAGAAGCTGAACAGAAGTGGGAGGTGGAAATGGCTCCTTCACTACAAGGAGAGCAAGAAGCTCAGAGAAGATGGCAGGTAAGGGCTCTGCAGTGGCAGCTCCTTCATCCCTGCTGTCCTCATCACCACAGCAAAGATGTGCGCACTATAGCAGTTGGACTTGATGATCTTAAAAAGATTTCTTCCAACTGAAACAAGTGTGGTGGCCCATTCAGGGCACTCAGAACACAGACATGGTGAGTTAGGTTCCTCTGGCTGGGTTTTGCCCTCTTCCAACCCAAATCTGAAGATCTTCTTTTAAAGCAGGAGCTTTTTTTTCTTGTTGGTGAGAGACCTTTGCCTCAAGTCTGGAGTTGCTGGAGGTTGGCATTTGAGTGCTAGCAAGTTTGATAGATTTATTTCATACCTGTGTGAGATGCAGCAGCAGGACATGGAGAGGATCAGATGGCCTGAAATGTTGTCTTGCACGTGGTCCTGGATGAAGCAGATCTCTGGCAGCTGCTTCCTGCACCCTACTGGAGCTCCATAAGGCAGCTCCTGTCTCTCTTTGGCAGAGATGCTCTCTGTGAGTGTTAGAACCTGCAAGGGCCTTCGAGGCTCACATGTCCTTTGAGGAGCTGCACACTCCAAAAGCTGCCTCTGCAGACAGCTCCCTTCCCACCAGCTCTGGCACACACCCACCCTGGCAGCCTGAGGAACTTTCCTGGGCCTCTCTCTCACCATCTCTTTGCTGTTTCTTTTTCTATCTCACCACATGTGGGATCTGAGGGAGCAATGAGGCAATTTTGAAATGTGGAGAAGAACCAAGGTGGAAAATCAAACCCTGTTGTGAAGAGCAGAACTTCTCCTGCTATTTACTACTTGGAATCAAAGCCTGGGTTGGAAGGGACCTTTCAAAATCATCTAGTCAACCCCTCTCCAGTCAGCAGGGACATCTGCAACTGGAGCAGATTGCTCAGACACCTGGATTTTGTGCACCCCCAGCCTAGGTGCTAGTGGGGTGGGGTGGGATGGGGTGGACAGTAATTTAAACATACTTGTGATGGCAACACTGCTTCCACCACCAGTCCAAACCACGGCTCTGTGCTGGCTATGGGGAAGGGAGTTACCTCAGGCCAAAACAGTGCTCCCAGTCTTGTAAGCTGACTGGAGCAAGAGGTCCTCTTCTTTCCTTGTCCTAACAGTGCCACTGGCTGCTGCCAGCTCTGTTTAGTGCAGGGTAACCCCACAAGGCTGGAAGAACCACATGTGGAGGAAAGGCAGGTCCCACCGTCTCTGCTCATCATCCAGCACATTGAATCAGTTCAGTTTTGGGCCCCTCACTCTTAAGAAGGACATTGAGGGGCCAGAGCATGTCCAGAGAAGGGCAGTCAAGGTGGTAAAGAGTCTAGAACACAAGCCTTGTGAGGAGCAGCAGGAGGCACCTGGAGCAAAGGAGGCTGAGGGGAGACCTGGCTCTCTACAACTCCCTGTAAGGAGGCTGGAGCCAGGGTAGTGTTGGTCTCTGTTCCTAACGAACAACTGGTAGGCTAAACGGAAATGGCCTCCAGTTGCTCCAGGGGATGTTTAGGTTAGACATGAGGACAAATTTCTTCATGGAAAGAGTTGTCAAAGCCTGGAATAGGCTGCCCAGGGCAGTGGTGCCGTTTCCATCCTTAGAGGGGCTTAAAAGCTGTGGTGCTGAGGGCCAGGGTTTAGTGGTGACCCAGCAGTGCTGGGTTAAGGGTTGGACTCAATGATCTGAAAGGTCTCTTCCAACCCAAACGATTCTGTGATTCTAGGATTTTTTGCTTATTCCCTGGAGGGGAGAGCACAGGATGAGGTCCCTTCATCACTTCACCTTGCCCCTTTCCCAGCAGGGTGGACAGTAATGCCCACAAGAAGCACTTGATCCTCAGATCATGCCAAGGAGCTGATCTCATCGAGGTGCTGCACTTCCACGCCTGTGACTCTGTGGAGTGTCCCAGCTCCGAGTACCTCAGGTGCTTGTTGAACCTGCAGGTGCAGCACATCAGTGCCAGGTTCGCCGTGTACCTCACAGGTAAGGGTGGGCTTCTGGCACTCCTGCCCTCCAACTCCCGTGAGCACCACCTGAAACTGGACTGGGACGTGGTGGAGGAGATTCAATAAGGCCAAGTGTGGGTACTGCACTTGGGTCACAACTAGCCCATGAAGGCCTTAGGCTTGGGGCAGAAGGGCTGCAAATTGTCTGGTTAAAAAGGTCCTGGGGAAATTGGCTGACAGCGGCTGAAGATGAGCCAACCTGTGCCCAGGTGGCCAAGAAGGCTACCAGCCTCCAGGCCTGGATGCTGGAACAATGTGGCCAGCAGGACCAGGACTAGGATCATCCCCTGTACTGGATACTGGTGAGGTCACATCTTGAATACTGGGTTCAGTTTTGAGGCCCTCACTCCAAGAAGGAGATTGAGGTCTGGGAGTGAGTTCAGAGAAAGGTGATGAGACTGCCGAAGGGTCTGGAGAACAGGTCTGATGAGGCAGCTGAGGGACCTGGGGTTGTTTAGCCTGGAGCGAAGGAAGCTGAGGGGAGACCTTCTGGCTCTCTCCAGCTCCCTGAAAGGAGGTTGGAGGCAGGTTGGAGTCAGCCTCTTCTCCCAAGGAAGAAGTGACAGGATGAGAGGAAATGCCTTCACGTTGCCCCAAGGGATGTTTAGGTTGGACATGGGGAACAATTTCTTCCCCTTGATACTTGTCAAGGCCTGGACCAGGCTGCCCAGGGCAGCAGTGGAGTCCTCATCCTTGGAGGGGTTTGAAAGCTGTGTAGATGTGGTGCTGAGGACCTGGCAGTGGTGGGGTTGAGAACAGCCCGTTCGCTTGTTCACCTTACAGTGATGCTCCTCCCTTTGCAGAGAAGCCCAACTGCAGCAGGGAGCTCCTGGAAAGCAAAGGAATCCTGGTGGTTGACGTTAGCACTTTCCTTGGGACACTGCAGAAGGTGGCTGCTCCGTTTAGACGAAGCTACTGGTAAGGGGAAGAGCTTGGGATTAACTCCAAAGAGCCAGGAGCTGCTCCCGAGTTGTCTGCAAGGGGTGGGCAGGGAGGCATGGTCCCGCTCCTGCAGGACAATCAGAATGCATGGGGTTGGAAGGGACCTTCAAAGACCACCCAGTTCCACCCCCTTACAGTGATCAGGGACACCTGCAACTAGATCAGGTTCCTCAGACCCCAGTTTAACCTTGAATGTCTCCATGGATTGGGCCTCCACCACCACTCTGGATAACCTGTTCAGCGTTCCACCACCCTCACAGTCAAGAATTTCATCCCAACATCCAACCAAAATCTTCCCTTCTTTACTTTCAAGCCATTGCTCCTTGTCCTAGTGCTGCAAGTCCTTGTAAACACAATGAGGACCTTCCCCAGCACTCAGAGCCAGCTCTGACAGGAAACCCACCAGAAATTGCCCTGGGGAAGTTCTGCAAGAGGTGAGGGAGGAAGGGAGCAAACCACTAACCTGGGCCACATCTTTTTGTTGCAGGTGATGCAGCAATGCTACAGCTCAGCTCCTCCTCAGCCCCCATGCCAGCAGTTTGGGCATCTTGGTCCTCTGCAGGACAGCCCTACCGTCCTGCTGGGCTGGGGTGCAGCACAGAGGAGGCATGCAGAGAGGTGGTGGCAGCAAGGGGAAGGTTGGCTCTTGCTCTGTACATAGGAACTGTTTGAAGGTGGCCAATGCAGGTGCTGCTGGAGGACAGAGGCGCTCTCAGCGTCACAGGTTTACGTTTCTGCGTTGGGTTTAGCTGATTTAGTGGTAAGGGGGGAAAAAAAAAAAAAAAAAAAAAAAAGGAAAATCAATTCAAAGCCTTTTACTTGAAGGTGAGGAGCAACCCACGGCCGCAGCCACAGCTGCAGAGTGGACACACCTGTGAGCCATGGGGTGTAGGAACCTCCACACTAGGATCGAAGCTGCTCCTATTCCCTCCTGGTACGATGTCACTGCTGGGAGGACTCGAAGGCCAGCCCAGCACGGGGAAGCTCTGTAAATAGCCAGATGCCAGGACACAGGAACAAAAAAGCTCTTATTTATGGTAGCTCTGGTAAACAGGCACCCAGAAGACGACCTTTGTAAGATAAGCCACAGCTCTGGGTGTGGAGAACACGGTTGTCCCCTTTTTGGTTTTCTCTCTCTGTTTTTTTTTTAATAAAAGAATGCAAGAATGCAGGATGACTTGGGACAGATTTGATTCATAAAAACCTAGAAGCTCTCACCCTCATCTCTGCTCTCAGGGGAGGACTTTTCAGCACCAAACTTCTCTCTCAACCTGGAGGAGCAGAGTGGCTTTCCTGCCCCACACCCAGAGCACGAAGCAGCTTTGCTCTGTGTTGCTTCCAGGCAGGAAGGAATCCCAGCATGATGGGGGCTGGAAGGGACCACTGCAGACCATCCAGTCCAGCCCCCCCCCCAATAAAGCAGAGGCACCCACAGTAGCTTGCCCAGGGTCACACTGCCCAGGTGGGTCTGGAATCTCAGGTGAAAGAAACTCCACCACCTCTCTGGACAGCCTGCTCCAGGGGTCCACCACCCTCAGCAAAGAAGTTTATCCTGATGGAACCTCCTGGGTTCCAGTCTGTGCCCACTGCCCCTTGTCCTGTCACTGGGCACCACTAACAAGAGTCTGGCTTTGTCCTCTTGCTCCCACCACCCTTTAGATCTTGCTGAGCATTGAGCAGATCTCCCCGCAGGCTGCTCTTCTCCAGGCTCAGCAGCCCCAGGGCTCTCAACATTTCCTCCTCACAGAGATGCTTTAGGGGCCTTAGCGTTGGACTCTCTCCAGTTTCTCTTAAACTGAGGAGACCAGAACTGGATCCAGGACTCAGCTGCTGGCCGCACTGTTCATGCCCCGCAGGCCACCCTTGTTGCCCTTAGCCATGAGGGAGCATTGGTGGCTCATGGGCAACTTCTCGTCCACCAGCACCCCCAGTTCCTTCTCCACAGAGCTGCTTCCCAGCAGGTCACTCCTCACCTGTACTGGTGTACTGGTACAGGGGGTGCTGCTTCTTCAGGATCCTATGCATGTCTTGGTTGAACTTCATGAGGTAAGACAGCCTAGCTGGTGGGCTCACAGAGGGTAGAGGCTGCAGGTGCAACATCCTGCTCCCCCACAGGTGTCTTGAGAGCCAGAGGAATCCTCAGGTTACAGGACAGGAGTAACAGAAGGATGCAGGGCAAGGACCCTGTTATGTGTCCACAAGGCTCTGAAAAGGCTCAGCTTGAGGTGGAGCACTGAAGGAGCTCAAGAAAGCAAGCACAGGGCAAGGGCGAACTTCCCCAGACATGGTTGCTCACCTCAGTCTGGCACTACAGGCCCCAGTGTATTAAAAACAGAAAAGGTGAACAGTTCCTGGAACCAGGTTCTTGGAGGAGGAAGCGCCAAAAGCCCCTTATGAAGGGAGGGAGAAGGACAGAAGCAACATCTGTCAACGAGATGTGGTGAGACCCAGTTCCCCTTCAGCAGCCCAGCTATGGCTGCAGGGAAGGATCAGCCCTTCTCCAGTGTCCCTACCTGACCAGGCATAGCAGCTCAGTGCAGAAGGAAAATCTTCCACAGCTCTGTCTCACTGTTTCCCCTGGCACTTTGTCCTCACTATGGGTAAACACGAAGCCTGCTCCTCACCATCCCTCTGCCACCCAATAGCAGGATGGTTTCAGGCTGCAGGATCCCAGCCAGAGGAGCTCAAGGCTCACTCCAAAGAAAGAGCAGAACCTGTTAGTCAAGAGAGAGATCTCCATGCCCTGTGGAGCAGCCAGAAGAGCACGGGTAATTCAGTGGCGCCTGAACCAAGTGCTATGTCCGGTTGTGGGCACTAGAGGGTGGCTTCAGGGAGTCAGCAAGTAGGCACAAGTCCAAGACAGCTACCTGCAGCATCTTGGGCACTGCGAAAAGCTGCCCCAGAACAGCTGGGAATCACAGAAACACAAGAAGTTGGAAAGACAACTGGACATCATCCTATCCCATGCTTCAGCAGCTGCTTGCCCAGGATTACAATGGCCAGGCAGGTTTGGAATCTCCAGAGAAGGAGACTCCACAACCTTTAGGCAGCCTGCTCCAGAGCGCCACCACCCTCATAAGAAGTTTCTCTTTTTCAGATGGAACCTTCTGTGTTCCAGTTTGTGCCCCTTGTCCTGTCATTAGGCACTACCCTCTTGCACTCCCACCCTTTAGCTCTTGCTGAGCACTGAGCAGATCCCCTCTTGGGCTGCTCTCCTTGAGGCTCGATAGTCCCAGGGCTCTCAGCCTTCCCTCCTCAGGCAGATGTTCCAGTCCCTTAATTGTCCTCAGAGCCTCCACTCAACTCTCCCAGTAGTTCCCTGTCTCTCCTGAACTGGGGAGCCCTGAACTGGCCATGTGGTTTGCCAGCTGGGAAGCCCCAGCCCAGGAAGCCTGAGCCTGTTTCCAGCAAGAAAGGCTCTGCAGCTCTCACCTATCACAGATGGCATTGGGTTGGAAGGGACCCTTGGACATCACCTTGTCCAACACGTCTGCAGGCAGCAGGGACACCTCCAACTAGATCAACCCCGTCAGGCAGAGAGTGGTTTAGGTTGATAGGGACCTTAAAGATCATCCAGTTCAACCCCCGACCCCACCACAGGCAGGGACACTTCCCACTAGACCAGGTTGCTCAAGGCCTCATCCAGCCTGGCCTTGACCACCTCTAGGAGGGGGCATTCACAACCTCCCTGGTCAACCCGGTCCAGTATCTCACCACCTTTACTGCAGGGACCTCAGAGTGGAGCTGCTGCTCACACGACTTGGAAGTGAATCAGACCAGAGCCTGCGACTGGTTTCCAGAATTTGGCTTTACTTCGCAGTACAGAAATCATCTGGAGCCTTTTCAAAGGAGACAAGGAGAAGCTGAAGGCTCTGTCATATCGATACCGCAGCGCCGTTTTTGGTCCATCCTCCCAGAAGCCTACAGAAAAATACTTCCACAATCTTGCCTGCTCTGTAATTTGTTCTCTCAATTTTTATTAAGATTAAAACACAAAAAAACCCCAAAACAACAACAACAAAAAAAAAANACAACAACAAAAAAAAAACCCAGAAAAGGAAAAAAAAAAAAAAAAGGAAACAAAAATAACCCAAAATAATAAAGGAGCCTTTTAGGCACAGCTGTGTCCCACCCGATGTAAACAGAGGTTTGAGAAGCTTCCAAGTGGAGAAAGGTTAAAGTTCTGTGCCCAGAACCAAGCTGACAATTTTGCTGCTACAATGAGATGGTGCTGGTGGTGGACTCTGTCCATAAATACAACTTTGCCACAGGAATTAGGTGGGAAAGAGGGATGGGATGTGGTGGGGAACAAGGGGGATGCTGTCCACAATGATGGGAGTGCTCAAAGTTGCTATTTGACCTTGATGGATAGAACCAGGTTTGGGTGACAAGTGTCACTGCCTACTCGAGCTCACCAGAAGCACGGAGCCATGGAGGGTTGTTTACAAATGGTTAGAACACACAAATGTCAAGACACAGCTCGGGCAGGGAGTTAGCAAAGATCTGCACCAATGTCTACCAAAAAAAAAAAAAAAAGGAGAAAGAGGAGGTTGGTTCTGCCCCTCAGGGACATTAGTTAGGAAATCAAGTCAGTAATTAGCCAGATTCTGGACAGCAGCCCCTAAGGTGAGATCGTTAAACACATGATATCCCAAAAGAAACCCCAAACCTGGGATCACCACCAGTGCAGAACTCTTCAATCTCTCCAAGATGGGATTACAAAAGCAGGCCCTCACAACATTGGATTTCCTTACAGTCTTCATTAAGTTCCTTAATATTCATATTGAGCCCATTTGCAATTTCTCCTCGTTATCGAGATTCGCTCACTACTGCTGCTCCTCCTCCCCGTAGATGTCATTCTTCTTGCGCTTCATCTCCTCGAAGTCAAACTCTGAACCCATCATCCGCTTGTAGATATCTTTGATGTCGTCGCACGTCGTCTCGAAGTGAGTGGTGGCGTCGTAGGTGCGCGAGATGAAGATCTGCAGAGGGGGGAAGGTCAGAACTCAGCTCCTCTCCTCACACCCTCCAACGTTACTACAAGTTAGCCCCTCAGAGCTCACTTGCCCCTCCAAGGTCAGCCCCTCAGAGCTCACTTGCCCCTCCAACATTACTGACCCCCTCCAAGGTTAGCCCCTCAGAGGTTCCTCACCTGGCTTTCAGTGCCCAAATCGGTTGGGGCAAACAGGTCGCTGATGCTGACAAACCTGCAAGAGGGGACAAAAAGGACTGAGAATGGTTGGAGCACTGGTGACATCAGTGTGGGTGCTTCAGAGCACCACACTGCCTAGTGAGGTCACGCCTCAACTCCTGGGTTCAGTTTTGGGCCCCTCACTCCAAGGACATTATGGTGCTGGAGTGTGTCCAGAGAAGGTTAATGAACCTGGTGAAGGGTCTGGAGAACAGGTCTGGTGAGGAGCAGCTGAGGGACCTGTGGTTGTTCAGCCTGGAGAAAAGGAGGCAGAGTGGAGACCTTCTGGCTCTTTACAACTCCCTGAAAGGAGGCTGAAGCCTCAGCATGGGGGTTGGTCTTTTCTCTCACACAGCGATTGATAGGACAAGAAGAAACAGCCTCAAGTTACCCCAGGGGAGAACATGAAGAACAATTTCTTCCCCCATGAGGTTGTCAAGCCCTGGCCCAGGCTGCCCCTGGAGGTACTTCAGAGCTGTGCAGATGTGGTGCTGAGTGCTATGGCTTAGTGGTGACTTGGCAGTGCTAGGTTGATGGTTAGACTCAAAGGGCTTAAAGGTCTCTTCCAACCAATCCTACTCTATGATTCTCAGCAGCCAAGCTGCAGAGTTTGAAGCCCTCTTTGCAGCCCAGTGTCCTTCAGATCCCCTCTGCCTTCCTCTCATGCCTAGGCATCAGCAGCAAGATGTGAGAAGGGAAGAGTGGGCTGAGTGAGGACCTACTTCTGCTCAATGGGCTCCAAGAGGTCCAAGGCAGGCTTGATTTCCTTCTCCGGGTCAGCAGTCTCCACGGTGGTGCTGGCGATGGCGATGTACTTCCCCTGCGCCGCCACGTTGTGTGCAGAGGAGATCATGCAGACGTAGATGTCTGGGGAAACCCACCACAGCAGGAGGTCAGCAAGAGCCAGGTGAGTCCTACAGCTTGGACCAGGCCTACCCGGGCCCCAAAGCCTCCTCTACCTCACACATTCATCCCCCTGCTTCCCTCACACATTGTACCTCCTTGCCTGGTGTAAGACCACTCTTGAAGTAAGTCCATCCTTGTCCTGCCATTCAGGATCAACTGTCTCTTGGCTGAGGAGCCTCAACATGACACTAAGCTCCCCAAAATCCACTTTCCTGTGGCCGTGATGGCTCCCCAAAAGCCATCAGTGTCCCCGAGAGCCAGCCAACCCTTCTGGTCACGGGCAATTAATCCTTTCTCATAGATTCATAGAACAGTTTGGGCTGGAAGGGACCTTGAAGACCATCCAGTTCCAACCCCCCTGCCACAGGTGAGGACACCTACTACTGAACCACACTGCTCATGACCCCATCCCCAACCTGGCCTTGAACACCTCCAGGGAGGGGGCATCCATAACCTTCCTGGGCAACCTGCTCCAGTGTTCTCCTGCACACAGCCCTCAGCCCCTCCTAGAGCACCCTTGGGCTCCTCACCACTTCTGCCAGCCCAGAGCACTTCCTCCACTGGGTTCCTCACACAGATTTCCAACCATAGTCACCCAGGTTCTCCCACCTCCCCCACCACTGCTCTACACAAAGCAGAGCCTGGCTGCAGCCTGAAAGGGCTTCCAGACAGGGACAGAAATTCTGCCACAGGAGCAGCAGAAAGTGCCTTTTCCTGCTGGAGTCACATCTCACCAGACATTTTCATCTGGTGAGGCTACAGTGCCTCAAACGCTGGGTTCAGTTTTGGGCCTCTCACTCCAAGAAGGACATTGAGGGGCTGGAGCATGTCCAGAGAATGGCAATGAAGCTGTTGAAGGGTCAGGAGAACAGAGATGGTGAGGAGCGGCTGAGGGACCTGGGGTTGTTGAGTCTGGAGAAAAGGAGACTGAGGGGACACTTCCTGGCTCTCTCCAACTCCCTGAAGGGAGGCTGGAGGCAGGTGGTTCTCAAGAAACAAGTGACAGGATGAAAAGAAACAGCCTCAGGTTGCCCCTGGGGAGGTTTAGATTGGACATGAGGAACAATTTCTTCCCCAAAAGGGTTGTCAAACCTTGGAACAGGCTGCCCAGGGCAGTGGCTGAATCACTGCCCCTGGAGGTACTTCAACGCCATGCAGATGTGGTGCTGAGGGCCGTGGTTTAGTGGTGACCTGGCAGTGCTGGGTTAATGGTTGGACTGGATGGCCCTAAAGGTCTCTTCCTACTAAACCCTTCTATGATCAGAGTATGTATTCAGTTCGAGGCCATTTAACAACCACCCTCAACCCCTGAGCCCCTGCAGCCCCTGCTCTCCACACACCTGACTTCCGGTTGACCTGGTTCTGTGGAATGATGATCTGGCACGAGTTGGCATCATTGGTGTTCTTGATGGGGTGGCTCAGGATGCAGATTACCCGAATCACTTGGCCCACCTTCGTGACGCGGTCCGAGACGTAGCTGGGGTCACAGATGAGCTGTTTGCAGCGAGCCACCTGCAGAGACAGACCTTCAGTGACCACCACACAGAGACGGAGGTGAGGAACCAGATCGGTCAGTGGTGCCCAGTGACAGGACGAGGGGCAGTGGGCACAAACGTCAACACAAGAAGCTCCATCTAAACTTGGAAAGGAACTTCAATTTAAGGGCAACTGGAGCAGGCTCTCCAGAGAGGTGGTGGAGTCTCCATCTCTGGAGACATTCAGAACCCACCTGGACATGTTCCTATGTGACCTTTTTCAGGTGAACCTGCTTTGGCAAGGGGTGTTGGACTTGATCTCCAGAGGTCCCTTCCAACCCCTACCATTCTGTGATTTTGGGTAACACCAAGACCAATTTTAGGTAGCTCTTCCTGAACCAGGATATCATTTCACTGGCAGCAGGATACTGACAAACCTCAGCACATTGCTCCTAGAAGACCACATGCAGCTGTGTGATCACGTCTTCTCCATGTCATTAAGCACATGGTTAAGTTCTAACCATTACAGGGTCCAGTCCTCCCAGTCTAGGACCATAACTGGCTGCAGTCACGGTGGAAGCCAACAGACAGGAGTTGATCAGTTCCCCTCAGAACTCATTTTGACATCAAGAGTTCAAGTTTATCCAGTTTGAAGCCTCCAGGCTGCCTGCACTTGGGCACATCACTCTAGCATGGATTGTCACCTCTGCTGCTGGCCAGGACATATCCCTGACCCAGAAGGGACACGCTACCAGCAAGTGTTAAACTGTAACTGTCCTGTGAAGCTCCTGCTCCAGCTGGGAGGACATTTTTAGCTCTCAATACTCCCTAGCTTTATATTACCAGCTTGAGAAGAAGCTGCAGAAAGGCTGTGTGCTAGCTCTGAGCTGCTAGTGCCTCATGTCAAAGGCAGAGCTGGTTCCAAACCTATGTTAGAAACCAGCAAGCATCTCCTTTCCAGTTCCAACAGCCTGGTTAATTCCAAAGACATCCCTGTCATCTCAAGGAGGTTTCATTCCAGCTCTTGGACTGGGCCCACTGAGGAGTAAGGCTCTCTCATCATAAGGAAAAGCAACTGGCCAAGCAGTTGTGATCCTAGTGCTGTGATAAGGAATCTTCTACTGTGTGTGTGTGTGTTCAGACTGAAGACCAACAGCCCCAGTTTTGAGAAGCACCACGTGAGGAGGGAAGTAAGCAAAGAATCAGAAGGCACCAACCTCTCCTTCAGACTTGACACCAACAACTTTGCCATTTTCTATCACAATCTCCTCGATGGGCTTGTTCAGCATGTAGGTGCCTCCATAGATAGCACTTAGCCTGCAAGAGGAAAGCCACCTGAGTACATTCCTTAGGCCATGTTGGCGTCCTAATAGGCCTTTCAGTCCGCCCTGCTTCTGTTCCACTTGGACAAACACCATGTAAGACTTAAACCTCTTCAAAATAACGCTGCTGAGACAATGCTGTCCTCTCTGCAAGGCATCAAATGGTCTTTGGAGCAAGTCATGAGTGGAATTAACCCCAGCTAAGAACAACCTGGTCAGTGCAACCCATAGTCCTACAGTGTAAGACCTGCAGGCTATACCAGGTAGGCAAATCCAGTATTTTTCCCCCTTCCTGGAGGTGTACAAAGCCAAGTCAGATGAGGCTTTAAGCAACCTGATCTAGTGGAAGATGTCCCTGCCCATGAAGAGTTGGAACTAGATGATCTTTAAGGTCCCTTCCAACCCAAACCATTCCATGAACCTATGAAGACAACGAGAGAACTGTTAAACATCACAGAACCGTTGTTCCAGCACCACGTTCTGGAAGGCTGAGCACTGACTTCACACATCTGATGTCCCAACCAGGTGCCACAGCACTCAGAAAAAACAATCCTGGAATCCGAACCCCAAAGCTCTCACCTTGCAAAGCCCTGGGGCAGCTCTCCCAGGCCATAGAGTGGGTAAAGGTAGGGGCTCTTCCCATATCTGGCCAGAGACTCGCTGTAGAGCTTAATCCTGTTGATTGTTTCTTGGCATGGTTGATCTAGATAGCTGGACAGGGTAGACACATGGGGTCAAGGTCTCACCAACCAAGACTTGGAGTAGAACACACCCAAAAGAGCAAAACATTTACTTCCCCTGAAACTTCCTTCCTCATCACCCAGCTGCAAGCTGGCAAGCATTTTCCTGAAAGTTCCCTTTTTTGGAGGACTCAGTGCCACCAGGGGCTTTATCCAGGAAGGAGATAATTCATTAACTCCAGGAGCCCCAGAAGGAGAGGACCTGGTGTTTCAAGATTCATGGGGACATCCCACACTGAATGCAAAGCCCGTGCTGTAGGCTCCCAGCAACCCAGCTAGCCCAGGTGGCCAAGAAGGCCACCAGTATCCTGGCTTGGAGCAATAGGGTGGCCAGTAAGACCAGGGCAGGGATTGTCCCCCTGGACTGGGTGCTGATGAGGCCACACTGAAATCCTGGGTTCGGTATTGAGCCGCTCCCTCCAAGAGAGACATTGAGGGACTGGAGCGTGTCCAAAGAAGGGCAACAAAGCTAGGGAAGGGTCTAGAGCACAGGTATTGTGAGGAGCAGCTGAGGGAACTGGGGCTGTTCAGTCTGGGGAAAAAGGAGGACGAAGGGACACCTGGATCTCCACGACTCCCTGAAAGGAGGCTGGAGCCAGATAGGGGTTGTCTCTTCTTCCATGGAACAAGAGGAAAAGGCCTCAGATTGTACCACAGGAGGCTTAGGTTGGACACAAGGAACAATTTCTTCCCCTTGAGGGCTGGAAGAGGCTGCCCATGGGAGTGGTGAAGTCCCCCATCCCTGGAGGTATTTCAAAATGATGGAGATGTGTTACTGAGGGTCCTGGTTTAGTGGCATGACCTGGCAGTGCTGGGGTAAGGCTTGGAGTGGATGGCCTGAAGGGTGCTGACTGCAGAAGCTGGGGAAGCAGCAGCAGTGTCACTTACTCATCGGTCCTGTAGAGTGCCAGGGCGTGTCCTGTGAAGTCGATGACATCCTGCCCCAGGTCAAACTTCTTGTAGACATCTCGCATGGTGGTCTTCTTGGGATCCACGCCCTCGAAGGTCCGGGGGTCGTTCTCGTCAAAGTTGGCAACGTAGACCAGGAACTTCCTGAAGCGGCGCTTCTCAAACAAGCCCATCAGGCCTGCAAACCAGGGCACTCTGTCACCACTCACCCAGCTGCCCAGCGGCTTTTCCACTGGCACACCTGGGCGCCAACTGTCAGCTGCTTCAAATGTGCCATCAGCATGGGGAACCTGGCCCTGAGCCTTCTGACCAAGGCTCTCTGTTCAAGCAGGGGACACCAGCATCTGCCACGAAGCGGCTCTCCTGGCGTAGACCAATAGGTGGTACCACCAACTTCTCCAGACGTGCCTTCAGAAGCTTCTACATGCTACTTCCACACCAACATCTGCCCTAAGGGTCCACACAAACCTATCCTGGTGATGTACACCAAGAGGTGGTACCACCAACTTTTCTCAAGGCATGGCTGGAGGCTTCTACATGCTACTTACAACTGAGGGAAAGCCAGGAAAGCAGTTTCCACTTGGCCCAATGTAAAGCCCAAGCTGACCTTCCCTAAGCAGAGAGTATCCAGGCTTAGCAGTGATCCAAGCTCCATCAAAGCTGGACTCTCCTCACCAAGGAAGATGCAAGTGTTGTGAGGGTCAAAACTCTCAACCATTTGTGTGTTTATTTTACAGGAATTAGAAGCCAGATTGGACTTGCTGAAACATGAAGGTAGAGACAGCATCAAAGCCACCTCCTGCTTCTGCCAGTGAGAGTCTCGGGAGACCGTTTTACAAGACAGTAGCATGGCCAAATTGGAGGAACACCTGATTGCTTCACAACCACCAGGAATATCTGCCATGAAGATGGCTCCAAGATGCAACCAAGCCATGTACTAAGAGCCTTATTCTCAGGATTCGACTTATCAGGAGACTTCAAATGCTACATCTGAGGCTCACAGACCACCCTCTGCAACCTCCTAATTATTTCACTACACAACTAGGAACGAGCAGAAGGATGAAATTTAAGTAGACAATCATTAAGACTGCAGGTAGACGCCACAGGTTGGAATCAGTCATTCCTATCTGCCTGATGATGAATGTGACCAACACGAATACCACCCAATGTAACATGTTTATTGCAGAGCTGGGAGTAGAAGGCCCAAATGTAACCTCCTGGAGAAATCAAATACTGACAGATTCTCACCAGATGAGCCACAGAAGAAGCAATTTGAAAGCTCCAAGAAAAGAGTAACTCAAGGCTCAGGAAGCTCAAGGCTCACACTAAGTGGTGTTTGAAGCCAGGTGAGATGGGGAAGACTCCTGTGCTAAGCATGGCTTGATATTGAGGTGGAGTCTACACACAGCACCACATGAGAAGCATCAAGATCTTTCCTACACATGCACAGAACATCCTGAGATGTGGGTGGCAGAAACCTTTGTCTAAAGCCCGGGAGGAAGTAAGTAACGTGCAAATACTCACTGGATGCCAAAGCTTCTGCCTCAGTGGAAGGAACTTTGTAGATCTTCCCTCCCTTGTAGACGAAGCTCCCCTCAATCACCTTGAAGTCTAAATAGCGAGTGACTTCTGTGTAGAGCAGCATCTTTACCAACTGACCTGGAAAGGAGGTTTGGCACAAGTCAACCAGCTAATCTGTAGCCAGGAGGACAGAGAGTTCTTCCAACACAGCAAACCCTTCAACAGCAGCACCACGTTCAACCCACACAGCTCTTACACCCTTGTGTAACAGACAAGGTGTGGCAGATACTCACTAGTGCAATTATGAGGTGGTTTTATGGACTCCTCACAGCTTCCTTCTCGCTCCTCTGGTTTTCATCACTCCTCTGAGTAAAAGCCATCCTGCAGCACGTTAATACACTGCAGAGCATGGCTGCTCTTTTGCTCCTTGTAGTTCCACACTCAACATGACAAACAAGGTCATGGCTTTGAAGCACAGCAGCTCCTCATCCTCACTATTCACATCTAGCATGACCTAAGTGTTAGTTGTCACGGAATCACAGAATGGTTTGGGTTGTACGGCACCCCTAAAAGTCATGTAGTCCAACTCCCCGGTCATGGTCAAGGACACCTCCCACTAGAGCAGGTTGCTCAGAGCCCCAGACAACCTGACCTGTAATGGTTCCAGGGATGGGACATCCACAACCTCTCTGGGCAGCCAGGGACAAGGTCTCACCGCCCTCACAGTGAGGAATTTCCTCCTCTCCAGTCTAAACCTCCCCTGTTTTAGCCTCAAACCAACACCCCTTTTACTGTCACAACAGGCCCTGCTAAAAAGTCTGTCCCCAGCTTTCTTCTTGCCCCTTTTAAGTACTGAAAGGCCACCAGGTCTCCCTGGTAGCTTCAATTCTCCAGGCTGAGCAACCTCCAATCTCTTGGCCTGTCCTCACAGCAGAGTGATTCTGGCCTTAATCATCTTCATGATGATGATGGTGACCCATCACACTAGTTTCCCATTGGCTTGTCCAGCCAGCTTAACCACAAACTAGCTACTGGCTTGCAAGGGTCAACATATGTCCACTTACTCTCCCCAGCAGCTGTCAAACCCCTAGGGAATTGTCCCTCAGAAATGCACCACAGGGCAAGCTGAGACCAGAGTAACCAAACCTTGACTGAAATCTTCTATCAAGTCTTCTCCTGCATGAAACCTGAGCCAAGACTGACAATATACATCTATCTCCTTGTGCTTCATGGACAAGAGTCCAGAAGCAGCTAGTCAGTGTCTGGAAAAAGGAGCTATCCCAAACCCGCCTGAACTGGTAACCAGTTCACCAACAGTGGACTTGGTCTAGAAGACCTATCCCAGTTCTGGAATGCATAGACTGAGGATCTGTAGCACCACTAAGGGACGACCATGTCTGCAAGCCACAAAACAGGAACAAAGGGGATTAAAGGTCACCATGGAACCCAGCATTTCTCCCTAAGCCATGGAAGAAGCACATGGCACAAGTTCATGGCAGTAACTCTGGCTCTAAACACAGACACAGTCAGAGAGGACACTGAAGAATGAATGTTCAAACCTTCCAGTCATACAAGTGATGCCTGCTCCAAGATGGAGCTCCTCAGCTTGAAAGGTCCTCAGCCAAAACACATCAGAGGGGAGCAGCTGTAGTGCTCGTGGCACGAGGCTAAGCTTAGGAGGCAGGTTTGGAAGTTGCTCAGCTCTCACTTACCATTAGCCATAAGGAATTTTGGAATGAGGTCCACGTTCCAGTCTCTTCCTCGCCCCATCGATTCTGGTGGAGTTCCTGGTAGATTAAACCTTTTGTAGAGCTTCAAGAGAACACAAAATGTGTTGTAGTAGAGGAAGCAACTACGGGTGTAATTTCTCCCACACATGTAGGCACTTTCCACCCCCCCAACTCCTCAAGATGAACGTTAAGCTCTTCACAGCACACTTCTGGGCAATGTTTCAGCTCCAGTTTGAGTTTTGATGCACAGCACAATACGTGCGGGACAGCAAGAATCAGGCAGCGTTACTCTGGTCTTTCTCCCTCCGAGGCTTGAAGCTTGAGAACTGATGACCTTCTTAATTGACATGCCATTTAAGGTAGCTAATCTGCTCCAAACATCTGCCTCAGGAGAAGACAGGACTCTCCCTATCCCAGATCATGGTCCTCAACATGTGTTTAACCTGGTTGAGCAGCAAGAAGAGGAGCCATTTTCTGACATCTTGTGAATCAGCCACACGAACAGCTTTTGGAGGGGTACGGCAGTAATCACAGGAGGTGGCATCTATGGAGCTGGAAGTCCTCACAGACCAAGCACCAGGTGTAACATCAAAGAGGATACAAATGTTGGTCATCAAGGGCAGCAGAACGAGTTATGCTAAAATTTTAAACACCTGGCTATGGGGCGTTAAACCTCCTTCCAGCCTGATTTCAGTGTCATGGAGGAGATCATCTTGAGTGCTCTCAGGCAGCATGTGCAGGACAACCAGGCAATCAGGCTCAGTCAGCACTGGATTATAAAGGGCAAGTCCTGCTCAACCAACCTGATCTCCTTCTACAACAAGGTGACCACTTAGTAGATGAGGGGAAGGCTGTGGATGTTGCCTAGATAGACTTTAGTAAAGCTTTTTACAAGTGTCTCCCACAGTATTCTCATGGAGAAACTGGCTGCTCATGGCTTGGATAGGTTGAGGCATCGTTGGGTTAAGAACTGCCTGGATGCTCAGGTCCAAAGAGTGGTGTGGTGAATGGAGTTCAATCTAGTTGGTGCCTGGTCACAAGAGGTATTGCCCAGGGCTCACTGCTGGTGCCAGTTCTGTTTAATGTCTTTATCAATGATCTAGATGAATGAATTGAGGGCACCCTCAGTAAGTCTGCGTATAACACCAAGTTGGGCATGAGTGTTGATCTACTTCCTGCATCTGAGTTGAGGCAATCCCAAGTACCAATACAGGCTGGGCAGTGACTGGCTTGGGTGCAGCCCTGAGGAGAAGGACTTGGGGGTGCTGGTGGATGAGAAGCTCAATATGAGCCACCAGTGTGCTCTTGGGGCCCAGAAAGCCAACCAGAGCCTGGGATGCATCAGGAGAAGTGTGGCCAGCAGGTTGAGGGAAGTGATCAAAGTGGTCGAAGCCCCATCCCTGAAGGTGTTTAAGGCCAGGGTGGATGAGGCTCTAGCCAGCCTGATCTAGCGTGAGGTATTCCTGCCCATGGCAGGGGGGTTGAAACTAGGTGATCCTTGTGGTCCCTTGCAATCCTGACTGATTCTATGATTCAAGGTAGGGAGGCTGTACAGAAGAATCTGGCCAGGCTGGATCAGTGAGCTGAGGGCAACAGGATGAGGTTCAACAAGGCCAAGTGCTGGGTCCTGCACTTGGGTCACAACAACCCCAGGAACATTCCAGGATTGGGGTAAAGTGGCTGAAACTGCCTGGTGGGAAAGGGCCCAGGGGTGCTGGTCAAGTGGCTGAAGATAAGCCAGTGCGTGCCAAGGAGGTCACCAGCATCCTGGCTTGGATCAGCAATACTGTGGCCAGGGGCAGGGACTGTCCCACTGGACCCAAGTGCAGACCAGGGCAGGGACTGTCCCCCTGGACAGGGCACTGGTGAGGTCACATCTCAAATTCTGGGTTTAGTTTTGGGTCTCTCACTCCAAGAAGGACATTGAGAAGCTGCAACATGTCCAGAGAAGGGCAGCAAAGGTGGTGAAGGGTCTGAAGAACAGGTCTGGTGAGGAGTGACTGAAGGAACTGGGGTTGTTTAGTCTGGAGAAAAGCAGGCTGAGGAGAGACCTTCATTGCTCTCTACAACTCCCTGACAGGAGTTTGGAGCCAGGTGGGGGTTGGTGTCCTCTCCTACATAACAAGTGACAGAACGAGAGGAAACAGCCTCAGGTTGCACCAGGGGAAGTTTAGGTTGGACATGAGGAACAATTTCTTTGTGGAAAGCATTGTCAAGCCCTGGATCAGGCTACCCAGGGCAGTGGTTGTATCATCACCCCAGAGATACTTCAAAGCTGTGCAGATGTGGTGCTGAGGGCTATGGTTTAGTGGTGACCTGGCAGTGCTTGCCTAACAGCTGGACTCAACCACCTTAAAAGATCTCTTCCAACCAAAATGATTCCATGGCTCTAAGTGATGTGTGCTTCTGGGTTGGCAACTACAGGCAACACCCACCAAGTACAAACACACAGAGGTGGGCTTCTCCCTGTTATCTGGTGTGGAAGCGCCAGAGAACCACAGAACTGCTGAGGTTGGAAAAGCCCTCTGAGATCATCAAGTCCAACCTCTTGTAAAACATTCCCACTCAAAGGAAGCCCTTAGGAGTACATTAGGAGAGCTGGAGATACATTTCCTTTATGTGCCAGGGGAGGAGACAATAGGTGAGCATCAGGCTCTGTACTCACATCCTCCAGAGGTGTAATGGATGCACTTTCCCCTCCGTAGTAAGAGTTACGGTCCATATGGAGAACCTTCTTTCCATTCACTGACATGATCCCGGAGAGGATGCATTCCTAGGCAGAGAGGAAGCAAGGGAGGCGTCAGCTGTGCCTCAGTCTCCTTTCCCCGGAGGATGCTCTCCCACAGAGCGCGTTCAGACAGCCTGCAGCACATCTAGATGGCAAGGTACCTGCAGAGTCCTTTGAAAAGAACCCAACCAGCTGCCTCGCTGCAGAATTAGGAGGTGCACCCAACGCCTTCAAGCTGAGAGAGATTAATCCCTTCCTAGGCTTGTTGTCTCCTCTGGGCAAGCCAACCAAGAGGTCTGAACCACAAGCACCACCTAGCAGGGCTCCCCTGAGGGGATTTCTGTGAAGTTCATTCTTTTATGCCAGACTAGGAAGTTCTCTTCTCCTAAACCACTGGTTATCAGTTTAGGGATGTCCGTAGGGAGGCAACACCCTCACTTATGGGTGACAGCAGGAGCACAACTCTGCCCTAGTCAGGCCACAGCTGGAGTAGAGGATCCAGTCTGGGGTCCCCACTTCAAGCAAGACAGGGAACTGGAGAGAGTCCAGTGGAGCCTGGGAAGATGCTGAGAGGCCTGAAACATCTCTGTGAGAAGGAAAGGCTGAGAGCCCTGGGGATGCTGAGCCTGGAGAAGAGCAGCCTGAGAGGGGATCTGCTCAGTGCTCAGCAAGAGTTAAATTAAAGGGCAGGAGGCAAGGGGATGGGGCCAGACTCTTGTCCTGTCACTGGACACCACTGACAAGGGGCACAAAACGGGAACTCAGGAGGTTCCATCTGACCATAAAGAGGAAATTCATTGCTGGGAGGTGGGGTGGAGCCCTGGAGCAGGCTGCCCAGAGAGGTTGTGAAGAGATTCCACAGGAATCTCTCCTGTGGAGAGATTTCAAACCCACCTGGACATTGTGATGCTGGGTAATCTGCTATCAGTGCTGCTGCTTTAGCAAGGGGGCTGGACTGGAGGATCTCCAGAGGTCTTTTCCAACTCCCACCATGCTGGAATTCTGGGATGAGATCTTACCTAGACTTCAGCTAGTCTACTCAAAACCTCAGCCACTGATCTTTACCACACTGCCACATGCACGAGAGTCAACAGCTGCTCAAAGAGGTCACAAAGACTAAAATGAAGCCATTTGGGATCTTTATCACCTCAGCAGACACCTTGCTCCCCTTGCTATGTACCCACTGAGATTTAAATCACGGAGATTACTTGGAGCACCAGATCAGCTGCTGTGTCTGAACACCACACCAAGAGGCTAATTGCAGAGGGACACAAGTTGTAGCTTGCAGAGCCAGCTGAGAACCTGCAGAGCTAAATCCCCATTAAAACATAACTTTGCCACTAACCTGGTCACCAGATCTGGCACCCACAAGCCTAACAGCTTAACAAAAAACTTGAGGATCTGCATGTTTAGAAGAGATTATGAAGGAGCTTATACTGCTTGCTCTTTTCTGCAGCTGAGTTCTCATTCACCATTATTTAATTTGTAGGTCCTGACCACATCTCACCTTGTGTTTCATTCAGCCTCTACAACATCACATCCAGCTGCTGATGCCACCACTGCACATCTGCTTCAGTTCAGGAGAACTAGCAGCTTGAGGATCTTCTTGCAAAGATCTACACCTCCATGAGATCCTTTATAGATTCACAGAATGGTTTGGGTTGGAAGGGACCTCAAAGATCATCTAGTTCCAACACCACCACCACCTCCTCCAAGCCATGGGCAGGGACACCTCCCACTATAGAACAGGTTGTTCAAGGTCTCATCCTCTCTGGCCTTGAACACCTCCAGAGAGGGGGCATCCACAACCTCCCTGGGCAACCTGTTCCAGTGTCTCACCACCCTCACTGTAAAGAATTTCTTCGATGTGTACTTTATGTGCATCTCACCCTGTGGAGTGCTCAGGACTCGCCTTGTGTGTCACTTCTGCCCCTGCTGTGACATGGAGGAGGCTTATTTCAACCTATGTCATGGCAATACTATCAATCACGCTCAAACAACCCTGCTCCATCCCTGGAAGTGATCAAGGCCAAGTTAGATGGAGCGCTGAGCAGCCTGCTCTAGTTCTGCTCAGGACTAGATGACCTTGAAAGGTCCCTTCCAACCCAAACCATTGTCTGATTCTATGAAACCACTCAGAAAGCAAAACACCTCCATTGCTTCCCTGACTTGCAAATCCTTGGTGTAAAGGAAGCTTTTAAAGCCATATTCAGCTTCACTAGGCAAAGACCAACCCATGGTAAAGGCAGCATCCAGGAGGGGCTTTTGTCTGCTCTGCTGAGACCCCACCTGCAGTGCTGGGGCCAGCTTTGGAGTCCTCAGCACAGCAGATACATGAACCTTTTGGAACAGGGACAGAGGAGGCCACAGCAATGATGGGAGGACTGGAAGCCCTCTGCTGTGAGGCCAGGCTGAGAGAGTTGAAATCATTCAGCCTAGAGAAGGCTCCAGGACCTTGGGACCTTTCAGAACTTAAAAGAGGCCAAGAAGAAAGCTGAGGACAGACTTTTTAGCAGAGCCTGTCAAGACAGGACAAGAGGTGATGGGTTTAAAGTAAAAGAGGGAGATGTAAACCAGAGAGAAGGGAGAAATTTCTTCCGCTGAGGTTGGTGAGACCCTGCACCACCACCCTGTACCACCCAGCAAGGTGGCAGATGCCCCATCCCTGGAACCATTCCAGGCCAGGTTCCTCTGGGCCCTAAGCAACCTGCTGTAGCTGCAGGTGTCCCTGTTGACTGCAGCAGGGTTGCATCAGATGACCTTTAGAGATCCCATCCAACCTAAAAAACTATAGAATTGTGGAACACTTTAAGTGTCTCAACATCTGTAGGTGCACAGAGGGTTGCAGGGATCACTAGTGTGAGCACTTGCTAGTTTTGAACTTCCAAGTGGCAAGAGGAAAACTTCTGCTGGGAGGGCATGGCACTACTCAGCAGCCTGTTAACCACCAGGGTGCCACAGAAATTCAGTCAAGGCCCTAAAGAACAAAAGCTGGAGCTGCCTGCCTGGTGCGTGACAAGAATGGGACACTCTAAGTTTAATCCCTGAAGTTGTGGGAGATTTCAGCCATAGGTGACAGCAAGGACAGAGATCTTGAATTACCCACAGTGCTCTCCACAAAACCTCTCCATGACCCATTGGCTGCTCCTTCCAGCACCATACCTCCTCAGACTCCAGATCCCTCATGTCCCCCCACCGCTTCACCACATGTTGAAGAAAGCAGAGACCCCTACAGCAGGCAAAACTGCACCAAACCCTGAGTTAAGATCCTACTTTAGAGTACCTTTGAGACTGAGGAACCACACCAGTGAAAGCAGAGGTGGCTTTTATGGTGTCAGTTCAGATGTTAATGATTTACCACAGGCAACATGGGACTGACTATCAGACCAAGTGCACCTCAACCAGCCAACATGATCTCCTCAGTTAAATCACACTTCACTGAGCTACAGGAGAAGGCTTTGGTTTGACTCTTTGCTCAAACCTGTGGCTTTATTCCCCATGATACATCTTCCAAAAACCTGGCTAGCCAGCTCTGCCAGGTGGTGGTGTAAGACTGCCAGTGTCCATGCTGGAGCTGAGCCACGAGGAAGCCAACCAAGATTTCAAACCAACAGAAGTATCAATCAGAGGGACAAAGTTACAGTTACAGGCTGCAGAAGCTACTTTCTGCACCATGTCCAGATGTCAGCTGATTTCCTTCCCCCATCTGAAGAAGCTTCGAAGCATTTCTTGCTCTGTCTTCTCAGACTACTTCACTCATGGCCTCCCAATGGGTGTGTCTCTCTTCCACAGGTTGCCTGCCCAAACTGCCCCGTAACTCAGCGCTGCTGAGGTCACACCTTGAATCCTCAGTTCAGTTTCAGGACCCTCACTGCAAGAACACTGAGGTGCTGCGGTGTGTTCAGAGAAGGGCAACGAAGCTGGTGAAGAGTCCAGAGGAAAAGTCTTGTGAGGAGCAGCTGAGGGAACTGGGGTTGTTTAGCCTGGGGAAGAGGAGGCTGAGGGGAGACCTCGCTGCTCTGTGCAATTCCCTGAGAGGAGGTTGGAGTGAGGTGGAGGTTGGGCTCTTCTCCCTGGCATCAGGTGATAGAATGAGAGGAAACGGCCTCAAACTGTGCCAGGGGAGGTTCAGGTTGGAGATTAAAAAGAATTTCTTTCCTGCAAAAGTAGTCAGGTATTGGAACAGGCTGCCCAGGGAAGTGCTCGAGTCACCACCCCTGTGGACATGACACTTTGGCATGTGGTTTAATGGCCATGGTGGTGCTAGGCTGACTGCTGGACTCAATTTTGAGAGATATTCTCCAACCAAAACAAATCTACGATTCTATATCAGCATGCCCCTCAAGCAAATCTGAGTCCCAGCAGAAGATTTAAGATGTCTTAAGCACTTTTTACATCTTAATTCACACCCATTATGGTGACACAGGTGGAGGTATCACGATACTTTTTCATCCAAGGTTCATTGAACAGCCTCATTCTATCACCCAGGCTCCCACAGAGCCCTGGAGCATTCAAATTCTTTCACCCTTGCTTCCCTTCACAGCTGATGAGGCAACTGCTCAGTCATAAAACACAAGAGAGGGACAATAGATTTATCCTCCCAGCTCAGCAATTCCTTTCTGGCTGCACTGGTGCAACCAGTCTGCGTCTAGGAACTGCTTCATATGTCATGATGTCGTGTGGGTCAGGGAGCGAGGAAAACAAACAGCCTGAGCTGATAAGGAAAGAGTTTGGACTGCAAACGAAAAAGGGCAAGCATCAGAGTTCACATCTGGCCCTTTCTGATAGCATTAGCAGACAATCATAGAATGGCAGGAGTTGAAAGGGACCTCTAGAGATCATCCAGTCCAACCCCCCTGCCAAAGCAGGATCACCTAGGGCAGATCACATAGGAAGGCATCCGGAGGGGTTTTGAAAGTCTCCAGAAGGAGACTCCAAAACCTCTCTGGGCAGCCAGCTCCAGCATCCTCAAAGTAAAGAAGTTTCTCCTCATGTCGAGGTGGAACTTCCTGTGTTCCAGTTTACATTCATTGCTCCTTGTTCTATCAAGGACACCACTGAAAAGAGCTTGGCCCCTTCCTCTTGACACCCACCCTTCAGATATCTATAAATATTAACAAGATCTCCTCTCAATCTTCTCTTCTCCAGGCCAAACAGCCCCAGGTCTCTCAGCCTTTCCTTATCAGACAGATGTTCCAGTCCCTTCATCATCCCCGTACTCTCCACTGGACATTCTCCAGTGTATCCCTCTCTGGAGGAGGCCAGAAGTGGACATGATACTCCAGATGTGGCCTCTCCAGGACAGAGCAGAGGGGGAGAAGAACCTTCCTTGATTTTTATAGTCTGTGTGGCCAGCAGGTCAACATCATACAAAGGGATAAAACCGAGCCGCTGCTGACACTAGGAAGGGCATTGATACAGAACAGGGAAGAGCTCCAGGTATCCAACGGAGGTTGAGCACCTCCACCTCAAATAACAGCAGGTACAAATGACAGCCACGTTGTGCCACTAGAATCCACAGCTCAGCCAGCTCGGGTTACACCAAGCTCCCGAGAGCTGCCGTTCTGCTGCTGAATGAATGACAGAGCAAGTCAGAGCGATCGATGTGGGCTGCAGCGCGGCTCAGCTGCTGCAAATGGCCGCAGAGCGCAGCAGCGAGCAGCAGAAAGGTAGAGACAACACGTTCCTCACAAATCCATGGGGGAAAGAAACAGGAATAAGAGATAGTCGTTTCGGTCGGGAAAGACCTCTAAGATCATCGAGTCTAACCATCAACTCGACACCACCACAGCCATTAAATCGCACTCCAAAGTGCCATGTCTACACATTTCTTGAACACCCCCAGGGATGGTGATTCCAGCACCTCCCTGGGCAGCTTGTTCCAATGCCTGACCACTCTTACAGGAAAGAAATTCTTTTTAATCTCCAACCTAAACCTCTCCTGGTACAATTTGACGTCGTTCCCTCTCACTCTATCATCTGATACTAGGAAGAAAAGATTATACCCACCTCACCACAATCTTCCTTCAGGGAGTTGTGGAGAGCAGTGAGGTCTCCCCTCANCACCCCTGTGGACATGACACTTTGGCATGTGGTTTAATGGCCATGGTGGTGCTAGGCTGACTGCTGGACTCAATTTTGAGAGATATTCTCCAACCAAAACAAATCTACGATTCTATATCAGCATGCCCCTCAAGCAAATCTGAGTCCCAGCAGAAGATTTAAGATGTCTTAAGCACTTTTTACATCTTAATTCACACCCATTATGGTGACACAGGTGGAGGTATCACGATACTTTTTCATCCAAGGTTCATTGAACAGCCTCATTCTATCACCCAGGCTCCCACAGAGCCCTGGAGCATTCAAATTCTTTCACCCTTGCTTCCCTTCACAGCTGATGAGGCAACTGCTCAGTCATAAAACACAAGAGAGGGACAATAGATTTATCCTCCCAGCTCAGCAATTCCTTTCTGGCTGCACTGGTGCAACCAGTCTGCGTCTAGGAACTGCTTCATATGTCATGATGTCGTGTGGGTCAGGGAGCGAGGAAAACAAACAGCCTGAGCTGATAAGGAAAGAGTTTGGACTGCAAACGAAAAAGGGCAAGCATCAGAGTTCACATCTGGCCCTTTCTGATAGCATTAGCAGACAATCATAGAATGGCAGGAGTTGAAAGGGACCTCTAGAGATCATCCAGTCCAACCCCCCTGCCAAAGCAGGATCACCTAGGGCAGATCACATAGGAAGGCATCCGGAGGGGTTTTGAAAGTCTCCAGAAGGAGACTCCAAAACCTCTCTGGGCAGCCAGCTCCAGCATCCTCAAAGTAAAGAAGTTTCTCCTCATGTCGAGGTGGAACTTCCTGTGTTCCAGTTTACATTCATTGCTCCTTGTTCTATCAAGGACACCACTGAAAAGAGCTTGGCCCCTTCCTCTTGACACCCACCCTTCAGATATCTATAAATATTAACAAGATCTCCTCTCAATCTTCTCTTCTCCAGGCCAAACAGCCCCAGGTCTCTCAGCCTTTCCTTATCAGACAGATGTTCCAGTCCCTTCATCATCCCCGTACTCTCCACTGGACATTCTCCAGTGTATCCCTCTCTGGAGGAGGCCAGAAGTGGACATGATACTCCAGATGTGGCCTCTCCAGGACAGAGCAGAGGGGGAGAAGAACCTTCCTTGATTTTTATAGTCTGTGTGGCCAGCAGGTCAACATCATACAAAGGGATAAAACCGAGCCGCTGCTGACACTAGGAAGGGCATTGATACAGAACAGGGAAGAGCTCCAGGTATCCAACGGAGGTTGAGCACCTCCACCTCAAATAACAGCAGGTACAAATGACAGCCACGTTGTGCCACTAGAATCCACAGCTCAGCCAGCTCGGGTTACACCAAGCTCCCGAGAGCTGCCGTTCTGCTGCTGAATGAATGACAGAGCAAGTCAGAGCGATCGATGTGGGCTGCAGCGCGGCTCAGCTGCTGCAAATGGCCGCAGAGCGCAGCAGCGAGCAGCAGAAAGGTAGAGACAACACGTTCCTCACAAATCCATGGGGGAAAGAAACAGGAATAAGAGACAGTCGTTTCGGTCGGGAAAGACCTCTAAGATCATCGAGTCTAACCATCAACTCGACACCACCACAGCCATTAAATCGCACTCCAAAGTGCCATGTCTACACATTTCTTGAACACCCCCAGGGATGGTGATTCCAGCACCTCCCTGGGCAGCTTGTTCCAATGCCTGACCACTCTTACAGGAAAGAAATTCTTTTTAATCTCCAACCTAAACCTCTCCTGGTACAATTTGACGTCGTTCCCTCTCACTCTATCATCTGATACTAGGAAGAAAAGATTATACCCACCTCACCACAATCTTCCTTCAGGGAGTTGTGGAGAGCAGTGAGGTCTCCCCTCAGCCTCCTCTTCTCCAGACTCTTAACTCAGAGATACTGCTGTTTCCATGCTTGCTTCAGCTCTTCCTTTGCTTGCACAAACTGCTCACAACTGGACCTTCTGCATTCAGAAGCCCTCAGTGACTGAGGGATGCAAGGTTTACATGGACTTTCTCCAAGTAGGGCGGCAGCTCAGAAAGGCTCAGACAGACCAGTGGAAACTTGAGCCAACACTGGGCCATCTAACAGGACTAAAGGGAGGACTCTGCACAAAACATTGAGCAAAAGCCCTCTGAGAACAGCCTCTGGCACAGCAAGAGAGCTTTCTTAGAAAGACAGGGTCTGGCCATGGTGAGCAAGAGGTTGCACAAAGCTTTTTACCATCACTTAGGCTATTCCATCTCATATTCTCTGAGAACAAACTGAGGGAGTTGGGTCTGTTCAGTTTGGAGAAGAGAAGGCTCCAGGGAGACCCTATAGTGGCCTTCCAGTACCTGAAGAGGACTACAGGAAAGTTGGAGGACTATTTATGTAAGTCCTGTGGTGACAGGACAAGGGGCGATGGTTTGAAACTGGAGCAGGGGAGATTTAGATTGGACATCAGGAAGCAGTTCTTTACCATGAGGGTGGTGAGACACTGGAACAGGTTGCCCAGAGAAACTGTCAACACCTCATCCCTGGAAGTGTTTAAGATCAGGCTGGATGAGGCTTTGAGAAACCTGGACTAGTGGGAGGTGTCCCTGCCCATGGCATGGGGTTTGGAATGAGATGATCTTTAGTCCCTTCCAACTCAAGCAATTCTGTGATTGAATCCACCTACCACAACAGACTCCAAGAAGCAAGACTCAAATCTCTGCTTAGCCGTAAGGAAAAGCCACTATTTCCTCCACTTGGGCAACCAAAGGATGATGCAAAGGGCAGTGACACTCCACTTGGACCTAGAAGTCTCTTTGAGGTTCTTTACTTAGGTTCTTCAAGCCATGAGGTCTGTGTCTCCACAATTAAGTCTATTTTGAAGCAGAGTTTGGTTACTCTGGTCCTTCAGAAAGTGAAGGTGTATCTTTGCAATGGGCTTATGCAGCTTTAAGGTTGGTGGAGGCAGCTGGCAGGTTAGAAGATTAGTGCCTGCAACCAGCGAAAACCCAGCAGGAACATGGTGTTCATCCACTGGGACTAACAAGATAAGTTTCACTATACCCAAAATTCAAATCAAATAACCCACATGGTCTGGAGTACAGAAGGAAGATAACAAACAGCTGTCAGAGGGGACAACATCCCACTCCTGAACTTCCTGGTGAGCAAGCACCAAGCCATTTCCAGACTAGAGAGGTGGAAATTAGAAGTGAGATAAAAACACCAGTCTGAAAAACAAAAAGACTGAGTGTTCTCCAGTTTTGTTGATTACCTCTCCAGATTAAAAATTAGTTTGTGCAGGAGGTCTGGGACAAAGATGCTGCCTAATCTGCAATGCACGATGCACCCAGTAAGCCCAAGACAAGGAGCTCAAAGACATGAAGAAGTGACTGTCACCCTATACTCACCAGTGGAGAGGCTAAACCTTGAATCCTGAGTTCAGTTTTAGGTCTCTTGTTCCAAGGAGCACACTGAGGGGCTGAGGTGTGTCCAGAAAAGGGCAATGAAGCTGGTAAAGGGTCTGGAGAACAGGTCTGGTGAGGAGCAGCTGAGAGAAATGGAGTTGCTCAGCTTGAAGAAGTCCTCTTCTTCAAGGCTGAGGGGAGACCTTCTCACTCTCTACAACTCCCTGAAAAGAGGTTGGAGCCAGGTGGGGGTTGGTCTCTTCTCCCAAGGAACAAGCAACAGGACAAGAGGAAATGGCCTCAAGTTGTGCCAGAAGAACTTTAGGTTAGACATGAGGAACAATTTATTCTCCAGTGTGGTCTCCTGGACCACACTGCCCAGGGCAGCAGTAGAGCCCCCATCCCTGGACAGATTCCAAAGCTTTGTAGATGTGGTGCTGAGGGCCATGGTTGACCTGGCAGTGCTGAGTTAATGGTTGGACTGGATGACCTTAGAGTTCTCTTTCAACCAAAGCAATTATGTGACTGTAAGACTTGAGCAACTCAGAGAAGCCATTCCCAGCAGTACCTCCAAGACACAGTAGTTGGAAGACCTACCAGCTTTCATGTCAGAGCAGCCAGATCCCTCAGCACTTTGCAAACACCTGCCCTGTAGTTAGCACCCACAATGAAACCACCACCACTCAAGGACTGAGAGGACCTCAGCTCTCATCTGATCACTGTGACGTTAATTACACCTCCTGTAAGTTTGAAGCTGTCTTATCAGCAGTAATTCAGGATTAAAAATGCTCTGGGATTATTTTTCCCTGTGGTGCTAAGACGTCTTTATGAGCTTGGCACTGCAATGGGGTCTCCAATCAGCACAGATAAAGGAAAAACTTAAAATACATTAGTGCCAGTAATCCCAGTCCTAAAGCTTGCCTAGGTCCTTCCTTGCTGGTTGAAGAAAAGATTAGCACCTGAAATATTCATGTTGTGCTCTTAGATCCATCAACAGTGGAATTTATGTGTGTGTCGCCTCTCTCCAAGGAGGTCCAACAGCTATTTTATGAGCTTTGTACTGGTTCTACTTAGAGATGCTGGGACAAGTCAACTGTAACTCTCATGGGACATGATACAAGAGTGGAACAATGCAGCAGGTAGCCCAGGAGAGAGGCAGAGTGCTGAAACAAGACCCCCAGTTCAGCACATTCTGCTCAGGCAGCATCGAGATTGGTACCTGAGGTGCAATCGAGCTTTTCAGAGAGGAGACAAGCCCACTGAGCTGCAGCAGTCTGATAGGACTCCACCACTACAGTCCACCTGAAAGGGCCAGCTTTAAGGAAAGGTTGGATGAAAACATCCTCAGAAGTTTCATGAGCGTTTCAGGCTCTTTGGAAAAGGCAAGAAACAGCAGGATGTGTTTACGCAGTGTTTTCCAGGGTTTTCCAGTTCCTTTTCCTGAGGAAGCACAACTCTGCCACCAGACCAAAGTTGGAGGAGCAGCTGCAAGCTACCAGTCTGATGCCTCATCTGACTACAGGAACAGCCCAGCTTCAACCAGGCTCTGCTCCAACACTACTCGCCATCTACAATGGCTGAGCCAACACCATGCATTTTAGGACAGGGAATGTGCTGGCTGGACCAGGGCTTCTGCTTTCCACTCATTCACTTCACATGAGCTGCTCAACTCAAGATGAAGTCCATCCTACTCTAATTGGTATTTCAGAGGTAAACCCTGCACATCAGAAGCAAAATATGGGCTCCACAAGGCTCTCAAGCCTTGGAGTTTGGTCAAGCAGCACCTTAAGACAGGGCCCTAATTTATTCCTTTTTAACTCAACTGCTGATCATTAGCATGAGCTTGTCTTAAGAGTGATTTCACAAGAGGCCTTTTGTCAAATTTACATTGGCATTTGTCAGTTGGAGATTAAGCAGGGTGCTTACCAACTTGATACCACAGCTCACTCTAAAGCATAAATTTACATTTTAATGGGGCTGGGAATCTATTTGAGGCCCCTTCACTAGGAGCTCATTATATTTCACCTCCCCAAAAAGTCCCTTTCCCTGCTTGGCTGAGCCAGAGACAGGTTTTAGGACAGAACTGCAGCTTTCCTTCTCAAAGAGATGAAGCTTTCACCTCCTAATTTGTTCTTGCTACCTCAAAGAGGACCTTGAGAAAGAAAGCAATGAAAGCAACCAGGAAAGTTGAGTTTACCCTAGGGCAGCAGCTGGTAAGACACTTCCCACACTCTGCAACATTTCTCTTTGTGCCACATCCTGGGTTTGTTACCATTATTCCTATACTCAAAACAGAGGGATGATGATGATGATAACCAACCTGATCTGCCTTCAGCAGCCATGCGCCCAGCTCCTGTGTCAGCAGACACGATGGATGGCAGCCCCTCCATCAATCACAGCACCAAAAACCACAGTAGGAAGCACATCTATTTCTAACGATCATGCCCAGGGGAAATGGGGAAAATCCCTCAGGGCCAACCCCAAAGATCTCTCTTTGTCTAGTCACCTCTCCCCCATTAGTAGGAGAAAACAACAGCAGGAAAGGCTATTTAACAGCAAGGAAAAAACCTCCTCTCCTCCATATTGGATTCCCCCCCCCCCCCTCTCTCCTTCCTTAAACAATGCCTCTTATTTGTAACCTGCAATCCACCCTTCAGCTCCTTCTCCACCTGCAGTGGTGTCCCAGTTCAAAGGAAGGCAGGAACCAGAAGAAATCCCCCTCCCCACCCCAGAAAACCTCACAGGCAGCAGCTCTGCCATTTTTATGTCTCTTTCACCCCCCCAATGTCGGCAGCCCGCAGTGCTGCATCCTCCACAATAGGACAAAGCCCCACCACGGTTCAACCCCCTCGCTCTGCCGCGCCCCCCAAGTGCCATCAGCTGTCAGCTTTCCTCAGGGATGACCGAGATGAAGAGACAACGTAGGAAAGGATGTGACTTTTTTTTTGGGGGGGAGAGGATGGTAATCAGACAAATATGACAGGCGTGCAGTGCTCGCCCGCCTCCCCATCCCCCTCCTGCTGCAGTCAGGGCTGGATGAAGAGCCGAAGGCTGCAAAGGCGGAGCAGGGATGGAGAAGGAAAGGCGAGGGGGGCGGATAAACCACGTTTGCCTCCACCCTAAGCTGAGCTCGGCTCTGGGAAGGGCACAGCTCCACGGTGGACCTGCAGCTACCTCGGGTTCGGGGGTGGTGCAGGGGAAAAGGAAATAATAAATAAACCAAATAAATAAAAAGCAAGCAGTAAATCCCCGTTGGCGTTTTATTGTCCGTTGTCCCCCCCGCCCTCCCTCTGCCAAACAACTGCGTTTCCTGGGGCCTCTTTTACACCACCATCACCACCCCCCCATACCAAGGTAGAGAAGCATAGATCAGGGAGCCTCCCAGGAGATGGGCTCGGCCCCGGGGGAGCTTGGGCGCACATCTAGACATGGGGGTGTTACAATCCTAGAAAAAACCCGAACTCAGCCCAGGGGTCCAGTTAGGGATGAGGGAAAAAGACCCAAGATGGAGGTGGGGAGGAATCAAAGCTGCAGCGGAGGGGGATAAGCGATGGGGGATTGATGATCATCAGATAGGGGTGAGGACCCATATATCCGGGGCGGGGGGGTAGGGAACAGAATCCTGGCACTCCAGGGTATTATTTCGAGACGAAGCTAAAATCCAGGCATCTCAGGGTAATATTTGGGTTGTGGGGAGGGAGTAGAAAACTAAACACCCCCAGGTAATAGCGGGCGGGAAAATAGGAACCCAGGCATGCTAGGGTAGTATTTTTGGGGTAGGGGGCACAGAGGAGGAGCAGAAATGTAGGCACCCCAGGGCAATATTTTAGAGAGGCACTCAAGCTAATGCGGGGAGAGGGAAGCCGGAAGCCACACAGGCACCTCAAGGTAGTATTTGGGGCTGAAGGGGGAACCCAGGCACCCCCTTTGGCGGAGGGAGGGCTACCACGATGAGGTGACAGATTAAGAAAAGGACAAAAAAGCCACAAGGGCTGAAGTGGGGAAGGATGATAATCAGCTGAGACACTGCAGAAGGGACACAGCATCCAGGAGAGAAAACCAGGAGTCGGGTACCGGAGGCGGGGGTGCGCGCAGACCCCGAGGCTGGGGGGGTGGAGGGGTGGCAATCAGGTGACAGAAGNTCGTATTCCTCATTCATGGCGGCGCGGGGGAGGGAAGAACGGGGTGCGAGGGAGGGGCGTCTCTCTGGTGTCTCTCCGCTGGCCGGGGCTGAAGCGAGCCGGGCTCTGCGGGGCCGCGGGAGCGGGAGAAAATGGAGCCGCCGCCGCCGCCGTGAAGAGACCGCGCCGGGAGGGGGCGAGGCCACCACCGCCTCCGCCTTGCTTCGGCGCGGCTGTCAATCACCGCGACACTCCTCTCACCATTGGCTCGCCGAGCTGTCAGTAATGGGAGTGAGGCGGGACATGCGCTGACGGCTCTGCCACGGTGGTGAGGGTCGCGCTGCGCATGCGCGGGGCTGAGCCGAGCCCAGCGCCCGCCCTGCCCTGCGCCGCCCGCCGGGCTTGTGCGGCGTGGGGACGGCGCAGCTTGGGACTGGCATTGGTCTTGGGCCTCTGGAGGGCTTGGAGGTTCTACAGAAGGGTCTGCCCAGCTTTGATAGATGGGACAAGGACAAGGGGTTGAAGTTCAATGCGACCAAGTGCTGGGTCCTGCACTCGGATCACAATGACCCAGGAAAGCTCCAGGCACGGGGTACAGTGGCTGGAAACTGCTGAGTACCAAAGCACCTGGGGGTGCTGGGCACTAGCAGGCTGAAGATGAGGTACCGTGCACCCAGATGACCAAGAAGGCCACCCACATCCCGGCCTGGATCAGCAATAGTGTTGCTAGCAGGACTAGGGCAGGGATTTTTCCCCTGGGCTGGTCACTGGTGAAGCCACACTTTTAATCCTAAATTCAGTTTTAGGACTCTCATTCCAAGAAGGACATTGAGATGATGGACCATGTCTGGAGACAGGCAACAAAACTGATGAAGTGCTTGGAGAAGCAGCTGGGGGACCTGGGGTTGTTGTGGCTGGAGAAAAAGAGGGTGAGGGAAGAACTGTCTCTCTGCAGCTTCCTGAAAGGAGGCTGGAGCCAGGTGGGAGTTGGTGTCTTCCAAGGAACATGTGACAGGACAAGAGAACAAGAGGAAATGCCCTCTACTTGCCTAAGGGGAAATTAGGTTGGACATGAGGAACAATTCCTTCAATGAAAGAACTGTCAAGGTCTGTACCACACTGCCCTGGGCAGTGGAGGAGTCCCCATCCTTGGAGAGGTTCNGGGCAAAAGGCCACCGGCGCCCAGAGGGGAGCGAGGATCAGCACCGGGGTGAGGGATGGGGGGAGCTGGGGACCAGAAGCAGGCAAGATCTAAGGCGGGGGGGGGCGCGGGGCGGGGCAGGGCGGCGGCCGCCCGCGGCAGGCCTGAGGC
>WBNM01021111.1:44054-63450 GCA_013399055.1 Ramphastos sulfuratus
TGGAGGTTCTACAGAAGGGTCTGCCCAGCTTTGATAGATGGGACAAGGACAAGGGGTTGAAGTTCAATGCGACCAAGTGCTGGGTCCTGCACTCGGATCACAATGACCCAGGAAAGCTCCAGGCACGGGGTACAGTGGCTGGAAACTGCTGAGTACCAAAGCACCTGGGGGTGCTGGGCACTAGCAGGCTGAAGATGAGGTACCGTGCACCCAGATGACCAAGAAGGCCACCCACATCCCGGCCTGGATCAGCAATAGTGTTGCTAGCAGGACTAGGGCAGGGATTTTTCCCCTGGGCTGGTCACTGGTGAAGCCACACTTTTAATCCTAAATTCAGTTTTAGGACTCTCATTCCAAGAAGGACATTGAGATGATGGACCATGTCTGGAGACAGGCAACAAAACTGATGAAGTGCTTGGAGAAGCAGCTGGGGGACCTGGGGTTGTTGTGGCTGGAGAAAAAGAGGGTGAGGGAAGAACTGTCTCTCTGCAGCTTCCTGAAAGGAGGCTGGAGCCAGGTGGGAGTTGGTGTCTTCCAAGGAACATGTGACAGGACAAGAGAACAAGAGGAAATGCCCTCTACTTGCCTAAGGGGAAATTAGGTTGGACATGAGGAACAATTCCTTCAATGAAAGAACTGTCAAGGTCTGTACCACACTGCCCTGGGCAGTGGAGGAGTCCCCATCCTTGGAGAGGTTCCAAAGCCATGGATTTGTGGCACTGAGGGACATGATTTAGCAGTGACCTTGGCAGCGCTGGGTCCGTGATTGGACNTTCCTGAAAGGAGGCTGGAGCCAGGTGGGAGTTGGTGTCTTCCAAGGAACATGTGACAGGACAAGAGAACAAGAGGAAATGCCCTCTACTTGCCTAAGGGGAAATTAGGTTGGACATGAGGAACAATTCCTTCAATGAAAGAACTGTCAAGGTCTGTACCACACTGCCCTGGGCAGTGGAGGAGTCCCCATCCTTGGAGAGGTTCCAAAGCCATGGATTTGTGGCACTGAGGGACATGATTTAGCAGTGACCTTGGCAGCGCTGGGTCCGTGATTGGACTTGATGATCTTAAAGGTGTCTTCCAACTAAAATGACTCCGTGATTCATGGTGCCCATGCAGGAACAACCAGCTACCCTCCATGGAGCTGGTGCATTTCCATGACATCCCAGGGACCACAAGGAACCACTTCTAACTCCAGCATTTTAATTATCACAATTAAACCACAATTCTGGCATTCTTCTACTTCCCAAATGCCACTTTCACTTCTCGCACACGGTCCCTCCTGCATTTCCTTCTTTTCACCCCCAAAAAATACCCCAAGATGACTTTCTGCTGTCCCACTGGCTGCAGGAAATCCCCCCCCATCCACCACCAAACCAGCACCAACACAACAGAGCCAGGACCTTCTTGAGCTGATCCAAGCCCCCTTTTTTTTTTCCTGGCATTTAAGTGTTTTTTTAAATCCTTGTCTCTACCCAGTCTCCCCCACCCACCACTTCCTTGAAGCAAGGCAGGAATTTCCCAGTTGCAGACTGGTTTTAAGGCCCCATGGAGCCATATCTCAGGGAAGGAGCCAGGCAAGGAGCACGTACACAGTGGCAAAGCTGCTTACGTGCCTCAGGGCTGCCAGTGTGGATTAGATACCCAGAGGGCTTAAGACATTTTAATGTGGTCAGATGGCTACATCCTCCAGGCCTACCAGGGCACACAACATAGAGGGCAACACGCTGGGGGTGATGAAGAAGTATGTGAAGTTCCATCATACTGTCAAAACCTTGGATGAGGGCAGTGCAGCTCCTTTTAAATGGCTTTAAGTATTTAGAAGCACAGAATGGGTTGGGTTGGAAGGGATGTTTAAAGATCATCTAGTCCAGCTTCCCTGCTGTCAGCAGGGACACCTGCAACCAGAACAGGTTGCTCAAAGCCTCAAATAACATGACCTGGAATGGTTCCAGGGATGGGGGCATTTACCACCTCTCTAGGCAACCTCTAGGGACCTGGTCTCACCACCCTCTCTAGTTTAAATCTCCCTCTTTTAGTTCAAACTATCACCCCTTGTCCTGTCACAACAGCATCTGATATAAAAGTCTGTCCCCAGCTTTCTTCTCGGCCCCTTTAAGGCCTGAAAGACCACCAGAAGGTCTCCCTGGAGCCTTCTCTTCTCCAGCCTGAACAACCCAAACTCTCTGTCTGGCCTCACAGCAGAGGACTTCCAGCCCTCTTATCATTGCTGTGGCCTCCTCTGGCCCCACTCCAACAGGTCCACATCTGTCCTGTGCTGAGGACTCCAGAGCTGGCCTCAGCACTGCAGGTGGGGTCTCAGCAGAGCACAACAGAGGGGCAGAATCCCCTCCCTGCACCTGTTGCTCAAGCTCCTGGGGATCAGCCCAGGACAGGTTGGCTCTGGGCTAGGAGCACACAATGCCAGCTCATGTCCAGTTTTTCACCCACCAGCACCCCCACGTCATTCTCCACAGAGCTGCTTCCTCCCCCAGCCTGGCCTGATCCTAGGCATTTACCCAACCTAGCTAGAAGACCTTGCACTTGGCAAGACAACCACTGATCTGTATAAGCCACCATCATGAATCCCTGTTGGATAAGTCCATGACACAGAGGCAGGTTGGGATGGGACAGCCAGCCTTGTTGGCAACCACAGATTGGCTTGGAGAACTGGAATGATGTCCATCTGGATGTACAGACAGTGAAGATGCTGAGGTTGGCCTGGACAGAGGTTGAACAGGAAGGTCTGGCTGTGGGAAAAACAGAAAACAGAAGAGACAGTGAAAAAGTTGGTGGTGACACCAACTCAGCAGGTCAGCAGATCAGCAGGTCCTCAAGCTCTAGGGTCATGTCTACAAGCAGCTAGTTGGGACACCAGCACTGAAAGACAACAGCTAGAGAGTGAATCCTCTTAACTCACAAAGAAGGGGAAGGGGATGGAGAGAAAATCACCACCAGCTCTGAAGAGGTACAAAAGGGTCTACCCAAAACTGTTACACGGTCATCAACTAAAGGAAAGCCTGGTAGATGTTATAAAGATCCAAGGGATGAGGACTGCCCCTATCCTCAGTGTCACCACAAGGAGACCTAGCTAGAAACACCTGAGCAGGTGCCTAGGTGCTTGTGAGTTTGAGGAGGAAGATGGTACAGCTGCCAGAGCAAAACTAATTTTATTTAAACTCCAAATGCCTTCCCTTCCAGTAGAGGCTTGTGAGCTCTAGGCAAGTGGCTAGACTTAATAATCTCAAAGAGCTCTTCCAATCTCAACAGTTCCATAAGCAGGATTCTAACGTCAGAGAATCACAGAATGGTTTGGGTTGGAAGGGACCTTGAGAGCTCATCTAGTCCAGCCTCCCTGCCATTAGCGGGGACATCTTCGACTAGAGCAGGTTGTTCAGAGTCCTGTCCAACCTCACCTCGAATGTTTTCAAGGATGGACCATCTACCACCTCTCTGGGCAACTTCCCACCTATCCAGATGTTTCTGCTCACCCTGTGTGCATCTCAGGCAGCCAGGGTGGTCTTAGGTTGGATTCAATGATCTTTAAGGTCTTTTCTCAACCAAAACAATTCTATGATTCAGCTACGTCCTACGAGATGAAGTCACTAGATCTTCCCCATGGCTGCAGGGCCAGTGCCGAGGGTGAAAGAGATGGTGGAGGAGGACAGTGCTGAAGCTGTGCCCAGCTGCCAGGCTCTGCTCCAAGCTGCCTTCAGTGCCACGTGACATGGACCCCCACTTCTGAGCTTCCTCCCCAGGGACCAGGAGTTGGCACCATGAGTTGTCTGCCAGGAAAGCAATGGTTTAGTGCTTCCCAGCTCTTCCCAGTTTATTGCAGCACAGTCTTGGGGACACAAAGGTGTCCTGATCCCTTACTCCTGCCTTGGAGCAAGTAAGTGACAGCAGAACCAGGAAGCCAAGACAGCAAAGGCAGGCATCAAGCTGAATTTGTTTTCATTTTTCTTAAGACCTTCTGTACCTGATTATTTGTGCTAACAGCAACCACTGTGTTTCTGTCTCAGCATCTTTTTGTTGCCTGAGGGGCAGATTTAAAAAAGGAATAAATAAAAGACAGTGCTGGAGATGTCTCACTCATGTCTCACTCTTGGACAGGAGGACAGTGCCCAAGTTCCCCATCCAGATGGACAGACCCTTGAATACTTCCCAGAAGCCTCTGTAAGTCATAAATCACTTCAAAATAAAGCAAATTCATGTTGTAAAGGTGTTTGCCATGGACCAGAGAGCTGGATGCAGGCATCTGAAAACATTCTCAGGATCCCAGCATGGTGGAGGTTGGAAGTGACCTCTGGAATCACCTAAGTCAAACACCCCGACTAAAGCAGTGGCACCCACAGCAGGGTGCCCAGGATCACAATGGCCAGGTGGGGTTGGAATCTCTCCAGAGAAGGAGACTCCACAACCTCTCTGGGCAGCCTGCTGCAGGGCTCCACCACCCTCAAAGCTGAGAAATTTCCCCTCATGTTCACACAGAACCTCCTGGGCTCCAGTCTGTGCCCACTCCCCCTCATGTTGTCACTGAGCACCACTAAGAAAACCCTAGCCCCATCCTCTTGACCCCACCCATTAGCTCTTGCTGACCATTGAGCAGATCCCCTCTGAGGCTGCTCTTCTTCAGCCTCAGGACTCTCAGCCTTTCCTCCTCACAAAGATGCTCCAGGCCCCTCAGCATCTTCATAGCCTCCATTGGACTCTCTCCAGTAGTTCCCTGTTTCTCTTGAACTGGGCGGTCCAGAACTGGACTGAGGAGTCCATGTGTGGCTTTACTTCCCAGTTGCTTTCTTATAAAGCTTAGAGTCATGATGTCCTATCATTGGACATCACTGAGAAGAGCCTGGCTCTGCCCTCCTGACACTTGACCTTCATGTATTTATAAACATTAAGGTAGTCACCCCTCAGTCTCCTCCAAGCTTCCCAAGCTTCCCTCCAAGAGACCCAGCTTCCTCAGCCTTTCCACTCCCTTAGTCATCTTTGTGGCTCTGTGCTGGACTCTTTCAAGGAGTTCCCTGTCCTTGAACTGAGAGGTCCAGAACTGGACACAATATTCCAGATGTGACCTCACCAGGGCAGAGTGGAGGGGGAGAACATCTTTATAGCTACTCACCACGCCCTTTCTAATACACCCCAGGATGCCACTGACCTTCTTGGTCACAAGGGCCATTGCTGACTCATGGTCATCCTTCTATCCACCAGGACCATCAGGTCCCTGTCCCCTGTGCTGCTCTCCAATAGGTCAGTCCCCGACCTATACTGATCCATGGGATTGTTCTTTCCCAGATGCAGGGCTCTGCATTCACTCTTGTCACAGATAATTGACCTAAATCTCAATAGTGAAGCGACTGACCTACCACACTCAAATGAAACATGTTTCTCTCTCCCAGTTGGTCTCACATGCTGACATCTGCTTCCTGGAACACCTGGATGACCTCTGGCTTGCTTGCCAGCTGCTGTGCCAGCGTGCCCATGCTATCCGGGGTGTCGCGCAGCCCAGCACGGAGCAGGAGGCGTGCGGCATCTGCGTGCTGCGCAGCACATGCTGCATGGAGAGCTGTGGGGGCACAAGATGGCACAGTGAGAATTGTGGAACTGGTTTGGTTAGAAAAGACCTTTCTTGCCATTCAGTCCAACCATTAAACCAGCACTGCCAAGTCACCACTAAAACATGTCCCTCAGCAACACATCTCCATGGCTTTTAAAGCCCTGCAAGGATGGGGATTCTACCACTGCCCTGGGCAGCCTGAGCCAGGGCTTGACAACCCTTTTGAGGAAGAAATTGTTCCTCATGTTCAGCCTAAGCCTCCCCTGGTGCCATTTATTGTAGAACCACAGAATGCACTGGGTTGGAAGAGACCTTTAAAGGTCATCTAGTCTAACACCACTGCAGTAAGCAGGGACATCCCCAGCTAAATCATGTTGATCAGAGCCCCATCAAGCATGACCTTGAAGGTCTCCAGATAAGGGATAGGCCCTTCACCACCTCCCTGGGCAACTTGTTCCAAGTGTTCATCATAGTAAAGAACTTTTCCCTAATCTCCAATCTAAATCCACCCTTCTCTAGCTTCAAGCCATTGCCCCATGTCACATAGAACCATAGAACTGTTGGGGTTGGAAGGGACCTTTGAGATTGTCAAGTCCAACCACTTGCCTGGAGCTCACAATCCCACCACAACTGGTAAGCTGCTAGCGCTAAACTACATCCCTCAGCACCATATCCACGAGTCTTTTAAATACCTCCAGGGATGGTGACTCCCCCACCTCCCTGGGCAGCTTCTTCCAATGCCTAAGAAACATTTCTGTGAAGAAATTTTTCCTAACATCCAACTTGTCCTACTGCTACATGCCAGTCCCTCCCAAACTTCCCAACTTGAAGCCATTCCCTCTTGTCCTATAACTTGTTTCCTGGGAGACTATTGATCCCTACCTGTCTTCAACCTCCTTTCAGGGAGTTGTAGGGAGCAAGAAAGTCTCCCCTGAGCCTTCCGTTCTCCAGGATGAACAACTCCACTCCCCTCAACCACTCCTCACTAGACTTCTGCTCGCCTCCTTAAAGATGCTCTCCACTGAAGCGTGTTATTAAGCAAATCTAAAACTGGGTAAGTTGCCAATTTGGGGCTGAAACCACTTCTAGAGACTTTTTTTTCTCCTGTTGAGAGAGAGATGCTGATGCAAGAGACGCCTCAGACTATCCCGCTGGGAATGCCAAATCACTGGCATCACCATGGCAACCATATTTACGTTCAAGCTCTCTGTTATTATTTGCTCCTAGGTAGTTTGCTGAGAAACTGAGATTTAAGAGCTTCTGCAGTTGTATTTGTCCACCCAAACTGTTTCAAACTAGCTAATTCCAACCAAATTTGGTGGTGAGGTGATGGTGTCAACAGAGAAGCTTCTGAAAGGCTCGTGCTAAAGAAGCTGGGTAAAAAGAAACACAGATTCACCTGGTTGGAAGGGAATCTCAAAGGTCATCTTGTCCAGCCTCCCTGCAGTGAGCAGGCTGCCCAGGGCCACATCAAGTCTGATCTTGAATGTCTCCAGGGACAGGGCCTCAACCACATCCCTTTGTAACCTGTTCCAGTATTTTACCTCTTGCTGTGAAGAGCTTCCTCCTACTGTTCAAGCTAAATCTACCCTGCTTCAGTTTCAAACCGCTGCCCCTTGTCCTATCACTACAAGCCCTTCTAAACAGTGTATCTCCAGCCTTCCTGTAGACTCCCTTCAGATATAAGCTCCTCTGTTCTTCCCCCAAAGGAGAGGCCATGACACATCCTCAACCACACCATTAGACACCAAAAACTCCTGCAATGAAGACAGAGAGTGAATGAAAGCTGGAAAAACCCCACCACACCCAGGCTACAGAGGTTACACTGCACTGAAAGCCTTTTGCATGCATGTATCTGGCATCTCCTGGCACACTTGGCTGGGCAGACACATCATGGGCTGCTTTGGAAGCCAGGCTCCACTGGCAGGAGGGTGAACAATCAGCTCTGGGGCCTTACCTGAACGGTTTTTCCCATCCTTGGCTTGGACATCAGCACCAAGGGACAGCAGTGTCTGGATGGTGTGTGCATGTCCTTCCTGTGGTAAGGAGCAGAGGCACCTGGGTAATTGCTTCAGAACAAGCTCTGCACCTTTCTCATGAGGTCCTCTGTCATATTTTTTTACCACAATGGCATCTCCAGATCACAGAATCACAGAAGTGTTCAGGTTGGAAAAGAACTTTAAGATTGAGTCAAACGGTTCTCTAACTCTGCCAAGCCTGGTGCTGAACCATGTCCCTCAGCACCACATCTACATAGCTTTCAACCACCTCCAGGGATGGGGATTCAATCACCTCCCTGGGCAGCCTGTTCCAGGGAGGTTGAAAAGCTTCCTCCAGCCTAAACCTAACCTGGTACAACCTGAGGCCATTTCCTCTTGTCCTACCACTTGTTACTAGGAAGTAAAGACTGATTCCCACCTGGCTCCAGTCTCCTTTCAGGGAGTTGGAAAGAGCCAGAAGGTCTCCTCTCAGCCTCCTTTTCTCCAGGGTGAACAAGCCCAGCTCCTTCAGCTGTTCCTCACAAGACTTTTGACATCCTTCTCTGGACACACTCCAGGACCTCAATGCCCTTCTTGAAATGAGGGGCCCAAAACTGAACTCAGGATTCAAGGTGTGGCCTCACCAGTGCTGAGTATGGAGGGACAATTCCTGCTCTGGTGCTGGTTGTCACAGTCTCCCTGATACAAGCCAGGATGCTGATGGAGTTCTTGGCCACCTGAGAACACTTTGCTTTTAGCAGAAGTAACACAGGCCTGGAAAAAAAAAAAGAGGCCACAAGCATATGCCCATAATTGCATATGGCACCTGGAAGGGCACAGAGAGAGACTTACTCTATCCTGGTCAAATCTGCAGCTGCCAGAGGCTGTTCCAGGCTGCAGAGGACCTTGTAGCAACTGGAACAAGAACATCTCAGCACAGGAGAGACGTGGACCTGTTGGAGCAGGGCCAGAGGAGGCCACAGCAATGATGGGAAGGCTGGATGCCATCTGCTGTGAGGCCAAGGCTGAGAAATTTGGGGTTGTTCAGGATGGAGCAGGCTCCAGGGAGACCTTCTGGTGGCCTTTCAGACATTAAAGGGGCCAAGAACAAAGTTGGGGACAGGCTTTTTATGAGGGCCTGTTGTGACAGGACAAGGCTTGATGGGTTGAAACTAAGAGAGGGGAGATTTAGACTGGAGAGAAAGAAGAAATGTTTTGCCCTGAGGGTGGTGAGACCATTCCAAGACAGGTTGTTCAGAGCTCTTGCAGATGTCCCTGCTGACTGCAGGGGAGTTGAATTAGATGACCTTTAAAGGTCCCTTCCAACATGAAGCATTTTCTGATGATGAAATGAGGGTGGGCTGCCTCTGGCAGTGCAGGTTAGATCCATTAGCCAGGGATTGCCTGGGCACAGCAAACATGCTGCTATTACCCTATGGGAACTGGCCAGAGAGAAGCCACCAGGCAGTTTCTCCAGCCTGTGTCCGCATCCCTTGAGTGTCTCTGGCAGCAGTTTCCACATAGAGGCTGAAAAAGCAGCATCCCAGGAGCATTGCTCTCTCTGTGAACATTTAACACAACACTTTATAATCAAAAATGTTTAATTAAGACAGTGCTTAAAATCGCACTCTGGGGCAGAGCTGTCTCTGGTGGTGGTGGTACAGCAAAGACTGATGTGCTAGACACTCAATCCAGCCCTGATCCAGATGGATCTGCTTTCAGATAACTGTAGATCCCACACAATCATCCTGATTGTGGTAACAGGGCCATGGCCACAGACATGAACACAAGAAGTTCCATACAAAGATAAGGAGGAATTTCTTTAATGTAAGGGTGAGCAGACTGCCCAGAGAGGTGATGGAGTCTCCATCTCTGGAGGCTTTCAAAACCTGCCTGGGTGTGTTCCTGTGTGACTTTCTCTAGGTCAACCTGCCTTGGCAGGGGAGTTGGACTCCATAATCTCCTGAGGTCCATTCTGACCCCCACCACTTTGTGATTCTATGGTCAACAGATCCACTTTGCACGTGCAAGACCTTGAGGCATGAGGAATTTGGAGGATTGTCCCTGGTCATGGAGGAGTTAACATACAACCTCTGAGAAGTAGGTGGCACAACCTAAAGTTGTTTCTCAACAACAAATTAGGCCACTAATTTGTCAAGTGATCTTGTTTTTGCCTCTCCAGTCCTCATCTCCACTCCAGTAACTCAATTAAATTGCTTTTNGTGCTAGACACTCAATCCAGCCCTGATCCAGATGGATCTGCTTTCAGATAACTGTAGATCCCACACAATCATCCTGATTGTGGTAACAGGGCCATGGCCACAGACATGAACACAAGAAGTTCCATACAAAGATAAGGAGGAATTTCTTTAATGTAAGGGTGAGCAGACTGCCCAGAGAGGTGATGGAGTCTCCATCTCTGGAGGCTTTCAAAACCTGCCTGGGTGTGTTCCTGTGTGACTTTCTCTAGGTCAACCTGCCTTGGCAGGGGAGTTGGACTCCATAATCTCCTGAGGTCCATTCTGACCCCCACCACTTTGTGATTCTATGGTCAACAGATCCACTTTGCACGTGCAAGACCTTGAGGCATGAGGAATTTGGAGGATTGTCCCTGGTCATGGAGGAGTTAACATACAACCTCTGAGAAGTAGGTGGCACAACCTAAAGTTGTTTCTCAACAACAAATTAGGCCACTAATTTGTCAAGTGATCTTGTTTTTGCCTCTCCAGTCCTCATCTCCACTCCAGTAACTCAATTAAATTGCTTTTAATGTCAGCTGGCCAAAGAACTGCAGGATCCCTCCCTCAGCTTGCAGAACCAGGAGCTGGCTGGTGGCTGACAGGATGAAATGTCAGCAAAAAAAGCTATGTTTTCCCATCCTGGAAATCCAGAGGGATCAGGACCTGCACTTCCTGAGATGGAATTCAGCTCAGAGAGTAGAAGCTATTGTGGATGTGGCCTGTTGGACATCTGCCTATGGCAGCCTCTGGCACTTGCTAAAGGATTACTCCAGTATTTAGAATCATGGTTGGGAAAGACCTTTAAGATCATCAAGTCCCACCATTCTCTAACTCTACCAAGTCTGTTGCTACACCATGTCCCTCAGCACCACAGCTCTACAGCTTTTAAACACCACCTCCCTAGGCAGCCTGCTTCAGAACCCTTTCAGAGAAGTTTCTTCTGATATCTAACTTGCCCTGCTGCAACTTGAGCTCATGTTCTGTTACTTGTTCTTTGGGAGAGGAGACCAACCCCCATCTGGCTCCAGCCTCCTTTCTGGGAGTTGTAGAGAGTAATGAGGTCCTCCCCTCATCCTCCTCTTCTTCAGGCTGAGCAACTCCAGGTCCCTCAGCTGCTCCTCACAAGATCTGTTCTCCAGACACTTTATCAGCTTCATTGCCCTCCTCTCAACCCACTCCAGCACCTCAATGACCTTCTTAGAGTGAGGGGCCCAAAACAGAATCCAGAACTCAAGGTGTGGCCCCACCATTGCCCAATACAATCCCTCTCCTGGTCCTGCTGGCCACAGTATTGCTGATCCAAGCCTGGACACACCCTTGCTCATTTTCAGCTGCTGCTGACCAACTGCCCTCCAGGTTCTTTTCTGCTGGGAAGTGTCCAACCACTCTGCTGGAGCACTCCTGGGCTTCTTGTGACCCAAGTGCAGAACTCAGCATTTGGCCTTGTTGAACCTCATCCCATTGACCCACAGGTTGCTCTGCAGAGCCTTCCTATCCTCCAGCAGACCAACACTGATGCCCAACTTGGTGTCGCCTGCAAACTTACTGAGGGTGCCTCGATCCTCTCATCCAGATCACAGATAAAGACATTAAAGAGGTCAGGTTCCAACACTGAGCCCTGGTGAACACCACTCCTGACTGGCCAGCAGCTGGGATTTAACTCTATTCCCCACAGCTCTTTAGTCCCAACCATCCAGACAGTTTTTTACCCAGTAAAGCCTCCACCCATCCAAGCCACAAGGAGACACAGGCTTACACATCATCATGACCCACAGTGTCCTCCTCAACTTTTTCTTCCGCCAGTAGCCACTTTGAAATGCCACAGGGGAAAATCTAACACAGCCCTCAACCCCATTTCTCCACAGTATATAAATCTTCTCTCCCTAAATACCATGCCTGGCTTGGTAATTACTTCATCCACACCATGAATTAGCCTTTGTCACACAGCATGAGAAAGGAAGGCTTTTTATTTTTATCCCCTCCACCAACTCTTTCCCCCTCTCTGTTACGGCAGAACTCAGTAGGATCTTCCCCCACCCTGCTCCAGGCTCCCATTTCCCTGCTGCTCCCCATCTTGAGTGGCAAAGACAAGAAGCCAGGCTCTGCTTTAGCAGCCACAGCCTCGGCAGCAAATTGAGTTGAAAGCTTAATTTGATTTTTATGTATTTATAAATACAGAGTAATATGAAAAGAAGAAGGGAAGAAAACAAAAACAAACCACCCAACCCACCAGGCAAACACATGATGCTGTAAATACAAAGTGACACTGAGACTGGGAAGGAAGAGAAACTCATCAAATCACTCCCCCATCAGCAGCCACCAGCCAAGACAGAGCTGGGATCTTCTCCAAGCACATTATATTCCTCAGCAGCCCTGCTGCTAAACGTACCCTTGGCAACCAAAAGGGCTTTCAACATGGTTGGGCAGGGCATGAGGAAGGGAAGCTGGGAGAAAAAACTGCTTTTGTGCAAGCCAAAAACACCACGGCTGGGTCCTTGCTAGAGGAGAAGACTGTTGCCAGCACTCTCAGTAAGTGTCATTGATGCTTTTGTATGAGCGGGGTGCTGGGATGCTGCTTGGTTCCCACTACAAGTCTAGAGCAGGCTCTGAGTGCTGCATGTTAAAGTTCAGCACAAGAAGGACATGGACCTGTTGGAGTAGGGCCAGAGGAGGCCACAATAATGGGAGGGCTGGAAACCATCTGCTGTGAGGCCAGGCTGAGAGAGCTGGGGTTGTTTAGGCTGGAGAAGGGAAGGCTTCAGGGAGACCTGGTGGCCTTTCAGGCCATAAAGGGGCCAAGAAGAAAGCTGGAGAACAGACTTTTTATGAGGGCCTGTTGTGACAGAACAAGGGATGATCGTTTTGAACTAAAAGAGAGAGATTTAGGCTGGAGACAAGGAAGAAATGTTTTGCTCTGAGGCTGGTGAGACCCTGTCCCAGGTTGCCCAGAAAGGTAGTAGAAGCCCCATCCCTGAAACTATTCCAGGTCAGGTTGGCTGGGGTTCTGAGCAACCTGCTCTAGTTGCAGATGTCCCTGCTGACTGCAGGGAGATTGGTCAAGAAAGCTTTTAAAGGTTCTTTCCAATCCAAAACATTCTATGACCTTGCAGGGATCCAAGCAAAGGCCTTCCCAGTGTGATGCAAACTGTGGACAGCACTAAGCAGAAAGGAGGCAGCAAGGTCCCAGGAGTGATCCCAGTCACCAGTGAGCCTTTTGGGATCTACTCTGTGCTCTCAGAGAGTGTCACAGGACCCACAGCCCAACAGGCTCTGCTTCTCACACAGGCATGGAATGGGAGGAGGACAAAACTCCAACTCTCACTGCTCAGAATTCAAAACAGCTCCTGTGTGAAGGACAGAGATAAGGGCCTGGGAGCTCCCCCAGCTTTTCCAGCTCTCCTTTCTCAAGTCTGGCCATGGGCAGGCCAGCACCCAGCCTACTGCTGCTTCACAGTGCATCAGGTGCATGGAAAAGTGTGGCCAGCAGGTAAAGAGAGGTTCTTCTTCCTCTCTATTCTGCCCTAGTGAAGCCACAGTTGGAGTCCTGGGTCCAGTTTTAGGCTTCCCAGTTCAAAAGAGGCAAGGAACTACTAGAATTTTCCAGTGGAGGGTGAGAATATGCTGAGTGGCCTGTAGCATCTCTGTGAGGAGGAAAGGCTAAGAGCCCTGGGGCTGTTGAGCCTGGAGAAGAGCAGCCTGAGAGGGGATCTGCTTAATGCTCAGCAAGAGCTAAAGGGTGGGGGGCAAGAGGATGGGGCTAGGGTTTTCTCAGTGGTGCTCAGTGACAGCATGAAGAGCAGTAGGCACAAACTGGACAGAAGGTTCTGCCTGAACATGAGGAGAAACTTCTTTGCTGCAAGGCTGGTGGACAAAACTGCCAAGAGTGGTTGTGTTGTGAAGCCTCCTTCTTTGGAGAGTTTCCAAACCCATCTGGACATTGTGATCCTGGGCAATCTCCTGAGTGACCCTGCTGTAACAGGGCAGGTGGACTGAATGAACTTCAGCAGTCTCTACCAACCCACACCATACTGGAATTCTGTGATCAGCCATCTTCTGCCCAGCAAGCTGCTGACATGGAGACTAGCTGTTGACCTTCTGGGGCTCAGACCACCAGATCTGAAGACACAGAAAGAAATCTGAGCTGCATTTCATTCGTGGCTCCTCTAACAGGTGAGCAAGAAGACCCCAGTGAAGAACTATCACAATTTATGTGGCTCTATAAACCATCAAACAGGGTGTGGGACTGGTCAGGAACAGTTAGACAGTGACAGAGGACAATCAAGGACACTAGCTGGCAAAGTGTTTGTAGAGGAAGCCTGGGAAGAGAACAAACCTTGGCTGCATAGTGCAGAGCTGTGAGTTGGAGGGTAGTGGCTCTCTCGTTGACCCTGACACCCAGCTCTGAGACAAGGAACTGGATGGCTTCATCCTGGGCTGTCACAGCTGCCCGGTGCAGAGCCTGAGCACCCAGAGCATCCACAGCTGAAGGACTGGCCTGGAATGGGGGAGAAGGGAAAATGAAAGCAATGCACAACCTGGTCAAACCTTCAAGGACAATCACCAACACAAGCAGAATCATGTCTGCCTGCCACAGCTGCGGTGAGGGCAATGAACATGAGGGATCACAGAATCCCGGCACAGTGGAGGTTGGAGATCATCCAGTCCAACCCCTGCTAAAGCACCCATAGCAGGTTGCCCAGGATTACAATGGCCAGGTGGGTTTGGAATCTCTCCAGACAAGGAGACTCCACAACTTCTAAGCAGCCTGCTGCAGGGCTTCACCACCCTCAAAATCAAGAATTTTCTCCTCACGGTCAGATGGAACCTCCTGGGTTCTAGTTTGTGCCCATTGCCCCTTGTACTGTTGCTGGGCACTCTGAGAGTCCAGAGTTTTGCCTGCCCCACCCTTAAGCTCTTGCTGAGCGTTGCTAAGATTCCCTCTCAGGCTGCTCATCTCAAGGCTCATCAGCCCCAGGTCTCTCAGCCTTTCCCCCTCACAGAGATCCTCCAGACTCCCCAACATCTGTGTAACCTCTGCTGGACTCTCTCTAGTCATTCTCTGTCTCTCTTGAACTGGGGAGCCCACAACTGGATCCAGGACTCCAGTTGTGGCCTCACTATTTCAGAGTAGAGGGGGAGAATCTGTAACCAGTAGGACCAGTGCACTATAATTTGGACCTGAGCCTGCTCTCTGCTGAGATTTTTAAGTGGGAAGTAAAACTAGTGCCAATGCCAAAAAAAAAACTAGTGCCAAAAAAACTAGTGCCAAGCCCTCTCTCCTGAATTCTTGCTTCAAAGCAGGAAGAAACAACCCAAAGTCCAACCTTTATGATGCTGGTGAAGAACTTGGACACAAGTTCGTCAGAAGTAGAGGGAGGCAGATGGGTGGATGATCTCATGAGATCTCTTCTGTGAGTCTCTGAATGTGAACCCCAAAGACGTAAAATCAAGCAGGGGAACAGAATTAACAATTGGTGCATCATAATCCAGCCCTCAAAGTCTGGTGGCCCTGACTCATGGGTTTATAAAACCTAGAAGGTAGCAGCACTGCCATTAGTGTTTCCAGTGCTGCTTCGTGGCAGCAAGCCAGGCCTCCAAGAGGAAACTGAATCAGTGATTCCATCTTCATTGCCTGAAATGTGAGACTGGAAACGTAAGCAATCTTCTATGATGTTTTATACTGGTAAGGGCCAGATGGGCAAAGCCAAGCTCATGAACATCTCCTGAAGTCAGTAAGAATCTTTTCGCAGAATCACAGACTGATTTGGGTTGGGAGGGACCTTTCAAAGTCACCTAGCCCTACCCTCTGCAGTCAGCAGGGATATCTGCAACTACAGTAGGTTGCTCAGAGCACCAAGTAACCTGGCCTTGAACACTTTCAGGGATGGGGCACCTTCCACCTCTCTGGGCAACTTGGTACACGGCCTTACCACTCTCAGGGTAGAAAAATCCTTCCTTCTCTCCAGTCTAAATCTCCCTCTTTTAGTTTCGAACCACCACCCCTTGTCCTATCACAACAGGCCATGCTAGAAAGTTTGGCCCCATAGTTCTTATTGGCCCACTTAAGTACTGAAAGGCTGCAATAATGTCCCCTGAGGATTCCTCCAAGACTAGGGACTCCACCACAGGCCTGGCCAGGCTGTTTCAGGCCTTGGCAACCCTCTCCATGAAGGAATTGTTCCCCATAACCAATCTAAAACTCCACTGGCACAACTTAAGGCCATTTCCTGTTGTTTTATTCCTTGGGAGAAGAGACCAACCCCTGCCTCCCAAGTCCAAAGTTTGTGATCTTGGTAAGTGTGGCACTACCTTTATCCCATGCTGAGGGCTCAGCTGGCCAACTCAAACTTGCCCCATGGGACAGATTCACTGTTTTTGCCATACTAGCTTTCTGCCAGGCCAACAAGGTGCATCAGTTTGCCACAATGTCCAATGAACCCCGGAGCTGGTGTAGGAGAGATGCCAAATGAGGGCAAAGGAGATGAAAATCATAGAATGGTTTAGGTCAGAAGGGACCTCAAAGATCATCTAGTTTCAACTCCCCACCATAGGCAGGGACACTTCCCACTAGAACAGGTCGCTCAAGGCCTCATCCAACCTGGCCTTAAACACCTCCAGGAAGGGAGCATNTAGGATCTTGTTGAATTTCATGAGGTTGGCCTGGGCCCACCTCTCCAGCCTGTCCAGGTCCCTCTGGATGGCATCTCTGCTCTCTAGAGGAGCCAAACCCCACCTCCATGAGAGTCAGTCATTAGTTGGGCTCCAACTATCTCACACTGATTCAGCAGCCAATAAAGCAAGCAGTGGTCTGGTTCCTGCTGGGCACAATTGGCTTTAATCATACTCTGGTTATTCTTCCGTGTTGGAGGAAACTGGAGATTACTGGGAGACAACACGAGACAGGGAAGCCAGGGATGAGCTGCAGACAGATAGCATGTTATCCTCCCCCTGCACTGCCACAAGAGCCTCCAACACTAACCCCTGGCACTCCCAAGTGCTGGTCTTGACTTCCACACAGCTGCTGGGCATGTCCTGTCATCACCTGCCACTGCTTTGTGTCTCTATCCCCCTTTGCCAGCTGTGGGGACATTTCCCTTGCCCTAGGGCAAGGATCTTCACCATGCACTGAGTCTTAGCAGCCTTACTGGGTAAAACTTTGCTGGTTTCCAGAGGAAATTTACCTTCTTTAGCAATTCACTTTTTTGCAATCTGGGGATTTGGGTTTTTATGGTATGGTTATGGTGGATGTGTGGATGGCTTCTCCCAGCAGCTCTAGGTCTCATTCTAGAGGAGGGAGGTGAGGTTTTTGCACCGACCTGGTGTTTTTCCAGGAGCAGCCGGGCAATGTCGAGATGCCCATTCTGGATGGCGTCCATGAAGGGAGTGACTCCACATCTGTCTCTGCTATCAGGTTTGTACTGGCACCTGGGAGAGAAGACAAAAGCCAGTGCAGACATCTTCGGAGGCTCTAAAATCCTTACTCATGTTTCCAGGGATGGGGCATCTACCTCCTCTCTGGGCAACCTTGGCCATTGTGTCACCACCATCAAACACTTCTTCCTTAAATCTAGTGTACATCTCTCTTAGTTTAAAACCATCATCCTGTACTCAGCACTGGTGAGGCCACGCCTTAACCACTATGCTGTTTTGGGGCCTCTGATACAAGAAGGACATTGAGGTCTTGGAGTGGGTTCAGAAAGGGCAACAAAGCTGGTGAAGGGTCTGGAGAATGTCTTGCGAGGAGCAGTGGAGGAAACTGGGGTTGTTTAGCCAGGAGAAAAGAAGGCTGAGGGGAGACCTTCTCGCTCTCTACAACTCCTTGAAAGGAGGTTGGAGCCAGGTGGGGGTCAGTCTCTTCTTCCTAGTAGCAAGTAGACAAAAGGAGGTGGCCTTGACAGGAAGTTTAGGTTGGGTATTAGAAGAAACTTCTTCACTGAAAGAGTTCCCAAACACTGGAACAGGCTCCCCAGGGAGGTGGTTAGATCCCATTCCTGGAGAGGTTTAAAAGCCATATAGATGTAGTGCTAAGGGACATGGTTTAGCACCAGACTTGGTAAGAGTTAGAGAATGATTTGCCTTAATGACCTTAAAGGTATTTTCCAACTGAAATGGTTCTATGATCACCACTTGTACTCTCACAACAGGCCTTGATCAAAAGTCTGTCTCCCCAGATTTCTTAGGGGCCCCTTTAAGTCTTGAAAGGCCACCAGAAGGTCTCCCTGAAGCCTTTTCTTCTCCAGGATGAACTACACCTCCTCCCTCAGCCTGTCCTCACAGCAGACAGCTTCTATCCTCACATAACACCACCACATGGACAAAAATCAAAGCCCACAGGTTTCACTCGGGCTGAAGCTTCAGTGAAATGAGAGAACACAATTACTAGGGAAAGCCTGGGCTTGAATCACAGTGCTCCATTTATGCTGGGCCAAGCAAGGAGGGGAATTATCAAAGCTGGGATGAGCTGGCTAACAAGAGCTGCTGCCCGAGTAAAGCTGCTCCAGCTCTGGCAGCCAAGAGTACTGGTTAGGAAGCTAACAGGGTCATGATGACTGAGCAGAGGGTGATTTAAAGCCACTTCACAGCAGTCACCCAAAAGCCACAGCCTGAAAATAAAGCCTGGAGACTCAGTCCAGCCTGGAGAAGCTGCACTTAGAACTGAGCTGTCAGAAAACTGGTGGTGGTGTTGTAGTTGTAGGGCCTCGGACACATCAGAGGCGACAGGAATGAATCAGCATAAAAAAAGAGAGGAGTTACATAAGCAGGGTTTATGTCATCATGAAGTCAGAGCCCATCAGAGCCCATCTGGAGCCAAGCCTTGTCTCCAAGGCTCCGAACCAGCTGTGAAAACCCTGGAGGACATGGAGACAGCCCGGGGATGACATGCAGGGCAGCTGTGAAACCAGCCTTCACCAACAGTACAAACGCCCTTTGTGTCTGAAAGTGTGGAAAAAGCCTGGAGGAGAGATGGGGGAGAGTGAGGAGGCAGAGGCAGCGGTGGGAGGAAGGCTGCTTACCGCTCCAGAAGCAGCTCCACAGCATCCAGGCAGCCGTGCATCGCTGTGAGAGAAAGGAAACCCACCCTTGAGTTATGCTGTCATGCCACCACCCACCCACACTGAGAGATAATCAGGTTTCTGACCCTTCTGGCTTACTCATGACCAGGGAAAGAGCTTCCAAGAGGCTTTAAATTTAAAGATTTTGATGATTATTTGGGGGGTTGGTGATTAAACACTTGGGTCTCCAAATCTCAAGCCTGTCCTTGATCTTAGAGCAAAACACCAGAGAAAAGGCTTGCACAAAGGTTTGCCTCTACCTGCAGAGTGAATCTGACACAAAGATCATTTCTTGCAAGGATTTCTGAACCCCTGAGGAGAAATCCATGAGCAGCAAAAAGGAACAGAAAGCAGGGAGGTGCTGCATAGCTGGATGGCATCTTCACTCCTCCTCCTCAGCCACTCCAACTGCCTATCACTCTCATCATCCTAATGAAGCATTCTCACCCAGACAGCAGGAAAAAACAACAGGATGGTAGGGGAAAGATCTGAACATCTCACACTGGAATATTCTTCCTGGAAGGATAGCCTTGATTGGGCATTTCCTCCCCCCGACACCCCCCCCCCACACAC